>CAUYPK010028736.1:22500-56247 GCA_963574355.1 Loris lydekkerianus | reverse complement strand
CATAATAACTAAGAAAATGCCAGGAAGGCTATGTTAACCAGTGTGATGAAAATATGTCAAATGGTATATAAAACCAGTGTATGGTGCCCCATGATTGCATTAATGTACACAGCTATGATTTAATAATAAATAAAAAAAATTAAGTGAGAAAGAAAAGCTAGATAGCTTAGAAATAGATCTGTCTTCCATTAGGAGTTGAATTAGAAACATTTTCAAAGTATCAGCTAGTGTGTGCTGGGTTTAGGAGTGGTCTAGTTTTTGAAAAGCTTGAGGTGGAGAAAGCAAGCTGGGAAAAAGGAAATGACTGCATATTTTGAGTACCCCAAATTGCCATTGTTTCTAAACCAGCACTAAAAAGGTTGTTTAGCCTAAGATATACTTCATACACCATATTATAGCAGTATAGAACCTGTCTACCTGTGTGAAAATGTTTTCCAGGTCCACAAATAGCCTATATTTAAATAAAAGTTTAGAAAACAACTTATTTATGACTTTAAGGTTTTAATAAAAATTAAGAAAGAGATACTGCCGGGCGCAGTGGCTCATGCTTATAATCCTAGCACTCTGAGAGCCCGATGCAGGTGAATTGCCTGAGCTCATAGGTTTGAGACCAGCCTGAGCCAAAGCAAGACCTTGTCTCTCTCTCTCTATTAAAAAAAAAAAAAAAAAAAAAAAATAGCTGAGCATTGTGGCAGGGGTATCTGTAGTCCCAGCTACTCAGGAGGCTGAGGCAAGCTAATCGCTTGAGCCCAAGAGTTTGAGGTTGCTGTGAACTATGATACCATAGCACTCTACTGAGTGCAACACAGTGAAGCTCTGTCTCAAAAAAAAAAAAAAAAAAAAAGAAAGAAAGAGAGAGATACTGTGGGGTCGGGCTCACACCTGTAATTCTAGCACTCCGAGAGTCCTAAGCAGGAGGATCACTTGAGCTCATGAGTTCAAGACCAGTCCAAGCAAGAGGGAGACCCCATTTCCACTAAAATAGAAAAATTAGGTAGGAGTTGTGGCGGGTACCTGTAGTTTTGGCTACTTGGGAGTCTGAGGCAAAGGGAGCACTTGAACTCAGAAGTTTGAGGTTGCTGTGAGCTGGGCCGATGCCATGGCACTCTAACCCAGGTGACAAAGCAAGATTCTGACTCAAGAAAAAAAAAAAAGCCATGTACTAACAGGATGTATAACCTGGACAAATTATTCAAGCTCTGTAAATTTCATTTTTTACATTCATAAAATGATGATGATAAAAGTATCTAGCATTACTTCATGGAATTATTAGGAGAATTTAGTTGCTTAATAGATATAAGTACATATAGTATGAACATTAATCAATAAATATTAACTTCTCTTGAGAGAAATATGTAACCACATAATCAAATAATGCCTGGTTAAGTCGAGATCTAAACTCAAATTTAATTTCAGAGCTTAACTTTTGATTCTGTGTTTTATGTCTTTTAAGGTACATTGTAATTTAGTAAAGCTGAGGGTGCTGGGTGAGAAATGTAAACATTGTTTTGAGTCAAAGATTCACATTCAATTCAATACTTACTTTGTCTTCCTCTTCTCCCTGGAAGAAATGATAAAATCAATCCTCTGTCCTGAAGTTCACATTAAACCTCCCGACTTGGTGCTAACAAATTGTCTTTAGACTTTTCAAGCAGTGTCAGCTAAATGTGTCACTTGCTTATTACTCTTCTTTGTGGTTATTTATCCGAAACATAAGAAAATTAGTTAGCTAGAAATAGCCATTTTGTAAAAACTGCATTATCTAGACAGATTTGTGATCTTTATTAGGGTAATAATCCATCTGTTATGGAACTGGATCAAGTTGTGAATTAACTTGATTAATCTAAAAGAGAAAAAACAAAGGTCCTGACTTTTTCCACAGACAGGATTTCTTCAAATGATAGTCATCCAAAAATTTGGGAAAACTCAGATTTCCTGCTATTCTTCCTCTCCCTGCTCAACTTAGAAAAAGGCAAAATGTCTGTTAAAAAGAGGGATGAGGTACATTGTGTGCTTGGGGTTCTATAGGATCTGATTGCTTCTGGAATTTTTTTGTTTTGTTTTTTGGACAGATTTTAATGTTAAAACCTTTTGATGACAACCAGAACATTTCTAATATTCATTTATTAGTTTAGTAAATGGTGACTATGGTTGAATTGTCTTCTGTACTTTGCTCACTTTATTGTTATTTTCATCTTGTCTCATCAAAAAAAAAAAATCTC
This sequence comes from Loris lydekkerianus, assembly GCA_963574355.1. Classification (NCBI taxonomy): domain Eukaryota; kingdom Metazoa; phylum Chordata; class Mammalia; order Primates; family Lorisidae; genus Loris; species Loris lydekkerianus. The sequence continues at coordinate 54,025 of CAUYPK010028736.1, read as the reverse complement.
CTGGTGATTCTTCTAACTATATGTGATTGGAATAACAACTTCACATGTTGAAGAGTTCTGCGCTGCAGCTGAGAGGCATGTAAATACAAGCTGCTTATTTGCAAGAAGCTTCCAGATTTGCAATATGATTGCTATGGAAACCACATAATGAAAACCTTATAACCATCTGTGTGGTTTGATGGATTTTACTGCATAGTTGAGCTGTTTTTGTTTACTGTTATTAAAATGTTGAATGGAATATATTAACTCACAAACATTGACTGTTTGAGATATTAATTAGTATTATATAATGATATTGTGCCTCAACATCAAAATAAAATGTTTAATAATAAATAAAACAACATGTGAATATATGTAGTTCTAATATGTTGTGAAGGTGATTATTGCCTAGAATTTTGGTCACTTGTCCTTAATTTTTTTTTAGGGTATGGAATGCTTTATTCTGTTAATATGTTAGGATTTATTTTCATGATTTTTTAATCCAATTATCACTCTGTATTTATTGAACATCTCCTTTATGCCTGGTTCTAGTTAATATTCAACTGGAGGTGCTAAAATTTAAAAGCACACACCAAATTTGATTTTATTATCTTTTATATGGAAGCTGTTTTGTATTGTTAGTCCAAGATGAAATGAGTTATTTGAATTTGAGAAAAATTAAGATTCAATAAAAATATGAAATGCATAAGGCTTTGACCTGAAAATACCAGTGCTAGATTTGAAATGAAAAAAGGAAGTGTTTTTAACAAGTGTTTCATCTTCCAAAGTACTGCTTATTAAATAGCATCTTACATGGATTTCAATTTGGATACTTCACAGTAAATATTGATCCTTAAGTAAATATTTTTAATATTTTTCTGACAATAATATGTTTCTTAAGGACAGAGTTCTATGACACCAACATACAATCCGGAGCACACATTGCAGGCATGTAAATTTTAATAAAATAAAAATAATTTTATAGTAGTAAATTATTATAAACTTATTGTTAACTATACCAAAGAGCAAAGTTTTTCATTTAATGATTATTAATTTTTTGTGATATCTTGATGCTGACTTTGGATGGTGAGTCTAAATCCCACAGTCTCTGCTTGAAAGCTAAGAATAATACTTACTGTATTGATGTGGTTATGGCTTTTGATTGAGGACAAATGTCCTTAGCTGTTTTTTTTGTTTGTTTGTTTTTTTTAATTTAATCCTTATTATTCAATTTGTGACCAAATTGAAAAGAAGGAGTGTGAGTGATAGGGAGAGGGAAAGTGTAAAAAATAAGAAAAGCTTCCTTCTTCACCTCTTAAAAAATTAGGCTGGACTAAAGGACTGTAAATGTCTCTTCACCCTTTAAAATTTATATGGAAACACCTATTAACCCATTTATGATAACTAGTCCTTAAGGTATGGAGTAAGTGAAGTAAGTATTGTTAAAGAGAAAAGAGATGGAATTTAGTATTCAACTTTTTAATAAGTTTTCTATTTATCAATTGCTATTTGATAGAACCATATTAACTTGTGAATGTTAGGGTCAACAATATATCTAAAGCACTGTGATTTTCAATACAAGAAATGTATTGGCACTTTCATTATTTTGTTTGAATTGAGTTACAAAAATTCAAAACAGTTACATTTGTCTTCTAAGTATGGTAATTAAAGTGCTGATTTTGATGAATCCCCATTTAAAATTTGCAGGAGATACCTCTAAATGTATTCTGGTCTGACTGGTCTGTCATACTTTTCAGTTGCTTTTGGACATTTTCTCTGGGTAGTCCCAGCAGCATGCTAAATCCCTTATATTGAAAACCCAACTCCTTGTGTTCCCCCAAGCAAGACAGATTATCTTGGCTTTCCTCTGAAATATTATGCCCATTTCTCAGTTAACTAAGCTCAAAACCTAAGCCCTGGTTCGCTGTTCTTTTTTTCCCCTCATTCCTCCAAATCCTCAGGCACAGAGCTTATCAATTCCAGTTCCTTTATCTTCCCATACCATCTCTTTTCCATTTTCTCTGCTGCTTCAGATCAGGACATCCTTCCCCTTCATCTGTATAGTCCCCTTCCCCACCCCTTGTCCAGTGAGTAGAAAACAATGGGATCAGGTGTCCATTCTCAAAGTATACTTTCAGTTCTGCCTTTTATTTGCTCAAAAATTTTCTAGGGATTTTATTGCCCATCAAATAAAAGTCTAATATCCACAACAAATTCTCATGTCCCCTCAGCACCTGGCCCAGACTACTAGTATTATGTTCTTCCCTTGTGAGTACCATATTGTTTAGTCAAATGAATGTTATACTATGCCTTGTTCTTTTAAAGTTCATGCCTTTCCCTCTGTATAGAAATATTCTGCTTCTCATCTCTCATTATTTAAATATTTTCTCATCCAGCAGAACCTTCATGGTATTCTCCAGCTGGATGGTTTCTCTGTCACACTCTTTCCATACTGCAAGCCTCACTTGTCAGATGAAGGCCCCGTTAACCCACTTTCCTTTAGATCTTGTCTTCTTGTCTTCATAACTTGGGGGACAAAATGTGATAGGAGAATGTGGAAAGAATAGTGAGTAAATTGCTGACTATATGTAAGGAAAGAAACGTGGACTTTATAATCACAAACTTGTTTGAATGATATACTTTGGAAGTTACTTCACCTTTTTGAGTCTCTAAAAATTAACTGGTCTATAGAATGAGGATTTAAAAATAATTTGCCTATGAAATCTTAACATCTACCGTAGTACATGACACATGGTAGGTCCTCAATTGATTTGGGAGGAATTACATTGAAGGGCAAGGATCCTTCTGGTATCTTCCTGTGATGACTGAGAAAACTTGAAAATGTCTGATACTCAATAAAATACAGGTTAACTGTGTCTTAAAATTTTCTCCTTGCTATGTTGATATTTTAGGGACCATGATTTTATATGTGATACTCCTACCATACTGTGTAATATGGTTTATGGGTATAAAGTTGGCTGTTATTTTCCTATATTTAAGGATTTAAGGTTGTTCCACCTAAGTTTCTATAGATATTTAAAAGAAAATATGCAATGCATTAGTACATATCTTAAATTTCACCAAGTCATTTTAAAAATAGCTAGCAGTTTATTTGTCCAATGTTAGATTATTGAAAAAGGAATGTGAATGGTGAGTAGTTTCATTCTTTAAAAAATTGTATTTATGTTTTAAGCTTTTGGTTCTGCTAGGTATAGAATATAAATGTCTGCTCTTAAATGGATTCAATGCTGTATTGTTCCCCCTGAAAGAAACCCTTCAGTGTGTCATTGATGCTGTCTGTTTACAGAAGAGGAAGAGGACAGTGCTGTGGTGAAAATGGAAGAACAAAGGAAGATGGGTCAGGACAGTGTTCACCACACCTTAGGTAATGAATTGTGTAGATGCCAGAGTTCTTATTTTGGCTTTGTTTATTTTCATCTGAACCCCTTTCTTGCTACTCTAAAGATGTTTACACAGCTTCCCAAAGTGGCTGTGTTTGGTCTGGATATCTTATGGCTGGTAAGCTGCTTAGTCCCATTTAGGATGCATGAAAACCACTTGAGAAGGATTTATAAAGTAAGCCAATTTACACAAGGTATTCCTTCCTGAATTACTTTGTAATGACTCAATTAGCTTTCATTTCTGCACAAAGGAGATTTACTTGCATAAATTAGCTTATCATCATTGAGGAAGTGTCACTGCTAAAGGACAGTTTATAGATACAACATGCAGTTGCTGTCAAACCTATAAGAATGTAATATAGACATCTGTGTATACTTTGTGCCTGAGCAGAACAGACTTCTGCCATTCAGAGACTAACAGGGGACAACAAGTTGCCCAGGGGACTGGCAATGTAGACATCTCTGAAAAGGTCAACTTGACACAGGCTCTGACAATCGACCCGCAGCTCTGTCTTCTTTGATAAAAATCAGATAAACTTAAGACCGCTAATTGATCTGCAGCCTGTTTAAATGTTGGCCATGCATATCTTCATTGCATATGATTAACACAGAAAGCAAATGAATTGGGTACGAAATGCCAGAGTCCAGTGACAGCAGCTTAAAAAGTGGAAAAGGACACTGGTGCCCTAGAAGGCTGGGAAGGATGTTCCCCTTATCCACTTCCACTTGGCAAATGGCTGAGACTGGAAAAACAACTGCACACTCTATGTACAAAATCACATGATATGGACAACTTTTCTTGTTTGTTGTTATTTCCAACTAGCTGGAGATAAACCCTATCTGTAGTGCAAGCATGAGGTTAGTTTTGATAAACCAACAATTATTTTACACGGAAAGAAGGAGGACCTCCTCCTTATCAGGACTTTACACCTCTTCATAGCCACATTTCAGCTGGGGCAAAGTCTGTCATTCATCCCACGTTGTGCAAAAAGCTGGAGTTGGGGTCACCTTCCCCTCTCTGATATGTCCATACATCACTCTTTCGAGCTGTCAGAAGCAGGGTGGACAAGAAGTGTATGTTCAGGAAGTCGCCATCCAGAGTCCTTCCTACTGTGACATGTGGAAAGGAAACAGGGGCTTGATTCTGAACCCGGACAGGAAAGCAGAAGCAAGTTGCTGCAGGCGCTTTGTTTGCTTTTTTCAGAAAGGAAGTGAGGACAAAGTCATTAGATGTTAGCACTCCAGACCTGTAAAATGAAGCTATAAAGCCCTGCGGGTTAGCAGAACCTTCATGGTGTTCAATAGCAATGTTAAGTGTGTATGGCTTGGGTTATGGATCAGGAAGCTTCTTCCCAAAACATGAAGTTTTCTTTGTTCAAAATTTCAATGCGGACATAGAAGGTGGACACATAAAGATAATCTTTTTCAGGTACAAATATTTGAGCTTAAAGCAATTGTATTTTTCAAAAAACCTTTTAATGTAACCATCTCCCAAATTTTTGTCATTGAGGGTAGAAGGAAAAAAAATCCATTTTTCTCCAAGGAATGCAGTAAGTAGACCTAGCTTTTCATGCAATAGCTGTAAAGCACTACAATAATTCTTATCTTTACTGACATGAAATTCTTTTCAAGCAACAGTTTTAGTGCTTTTGCATAGAAGTGACCTTTGCTCTTTCCTAGCCTGTCAGAGATGTAACACTAGAAGTTTGTTTGCCACGCAGGGCAGTAGTTGACAAGGGTATTACTATCTTGCTGAGCATCACATGACATGAACTTCTAACCTTACTCAAGAATGTTATATATTTTTCACATTGACTGATTTTACTAAGAAAAAAAAAATCTGTTTTAATGCAAAATGTGTAAGCAAAAACAAAATTTATCTTATGTTGCTTACAAGTTTCTTCATGTTCAAGCTTATGTATCTTGCGGATATGTGTAGAAAAATGTCATTTAAGTTTTTTGGAATATCAAGAATATTCTTACCTTTATAAAATGATTTTTAAACCTATAACAAACAGGGAAAGTTCTCTGTTATCTGACTGTGACTTATCTGTCATTATCATGTTTTTTTTCTTTACAAGGTATCTACAATGTTTACTTGTTTAGTTTATACTTTATAACATTCATTAGCCCAATGATTTGTTCTTGTGTGCTTTTATAAGCAGAAATACATTGTTTAAATCCCTCACAGGCAGGCTAATTTATTTTTTTCCTTCTTACCTTCTTTTTCTAATCATTTATGCCTCTCAGAACAAGAAACATAATAAGGTGACTGGTGATTTTTTTTTTTTATAATTTTGAAAACATAGAACATGATGTAGATAGAACAGAAAAAATCCACATAGTAAAGGCAACTGAACAGACTTAATTTACATTTCAAATGTATGCTGTGCTTCATCCCATTAAAAAAATACATATATGACATAGACTGTCTTTCAGCATATAGCTGAACAGTGTTAACTTTTGTATACCCACCATGCTTTTGAAGCTATACTTGTATTTTCTTGTGTATGTTTGGCCACACTTTAAATTTCAAGAAGTAGACCAGAGGCCTTGCTACTCACCAAGGACCAAGACCATTCCTAATTTTTATGTCCAGATTTCATATCAAGAATTTAAACAGTACTTTCCTGAGGAGAGTAAAGCTGATAAACATGTACTGCCTGGTTATGATTTTTCTACTTTCTAACTAGTATTGCACACTGAAATAGATAGAATAGTAAATCATATGTACACATAGCTGTGTGACATAAACAAATTATTCCTTAACAACTCACATATGGGACATAGAAATGAGGTTGATCTTTGGGTAACATCATCATCAAGATTATAGAAAGCACTGTTGAAAATGCATCTTTTCCCCAGTCTTGCTGAATCGTGAGCTCTGTTGCCTTTTTACAGCAGTGAGATTTAATGAAATGGTCATGATGCACATCTAGGGAGAAATGCATCTTGCACACAGTGGGGGTCTAACTTCCCCTCATGTGCTTCTGTAACTCCCATTATTGTTAATGGGAGTTTCACCAAGCGCATCGAGGGGAGGAGAGACCCTAAAGTGATAAGGATTATGTGTTAGAAATCACCATATACTTTTCTTTTCCTTCTTTTTCTCTCCTTCCTCTTAAAAATCTGCAAAATGAAGAACTATTAAAAGAGATTCCGAAAAAGGGAAGAGCAGCGCGGACAGCTGGGGAACCCACTGGGACGCCGTAGCTAAGCCAAAACCTCTACTCTAGTTTTTAGCCAAAATTTTGTTACTTGTACCTTTCTGGACCAAGTCTAAGGCTGAGCAGCATGGGGAACACTGGAGCCTTGACTGGGGAAAACAGCCCTTGAGATCCTTTTACCTCCTGGCTGCTTGCTGTGGGGGAGGGCCTTGCATGTGAAATGATGTCATCCTGTCTTTGCTCTAATTCCCTGACTTTTAAACTGACACTGACGGACTGCACGGGGCGTAACATTTGACCCATTTAGCAGTTGATTTAATCTGACTAGAATGTTTCAACTTCTAAATCTCTATTTGTCTAAATAAGTGGTTTTTAAAGAAAATCAGTCACTTTATTATTAAGTGATTTTTTTTTTTCTAAAAAAAAATTGACTATGTTTGAAGTGATCTGGCTAGCCAGAGTGCCCTCTAGTGTCCATTTATAAAATTTACTTAATACACGTTTTAGGGAGGGGGGAGATGTAATGAAGGGTGGCCCTAGCATTGTTAGTTCTTGGTTGGATTCCAGGCTTGTGTACATCCCTGCTGGTATCAGTGATGAGTGCCCAAATGCTAGTAGGAAGAAGTCAATAAGCTCGCTAGCTCTCCTCACTCTCTCCCTCCTCCCCTCCTTCCTTCTCTCCCTTCTTCACTCTCCCCTCCCATTGTCTCTCTCTCTCATTTTCAATTCTTAGAAACCTAGAGATAAAAATTTAATGGGGAGACTTTTCTAGGTTGTATAATCTCTACTCTGCATTTTCTTACAAATAGAATTTTAAAGTAGCATCCTATTTCCTAAATAGTCAGACTCCCTATTATGCAGATTCTCTTTTTTGGCTTTAAAAATGTTTTAGATACTAAAGAAAATTTTAAAAATTTCTAGTGAATTTAATACTTTGTATTAATCACAAACTAAGTGCAGTAAGATGAACATGGTAATGACATGCTAATCTGATTAGTTGTGTTGGAATTGCCAAGAAGCCTGCTGTTTGAGAGCCGAGTAACAAAACTAAGATGACAACCCTGGTCCAGCATGTGTCTCCACAGTTATCCCCTCAGAATTCGAAGATGACATTCCAATGATGGAAGCTGTCAACACACTCGTGTTCTGCCTGGCTAGTGAATACACGGACATCTTATTGATATTACTTGCATTCTTTTTGCATTAACTCATCAAAACTCAATTATCACAAAATTAAAAACAGGAAATCGTTCTCAGTTCAACAAAAGCATCTAGTGTATTTAACTCTGTTCTGTGTTTCAGGAGACCCACGTTGTATAAGTGACAAAGCATTTATTACCCCGTTTATTGTGGTATTACAGAGCGGAAAGCGCTAAATAATCAATCAGTTAATGGTCTGTATGGCAGTTTGAGGATTTCACATTCATTGTGCTTATGCCCTTAGAAGGATGAGCTGATAACTCCAGTGTATGTTGCATGTTTATTTAGAGCCTAATGTTCTAAACTGGGGCTGACAAAAATCTGTTAAAAAATGCAGCTTTAGCACTGGCAATTTCAAAATTGCTAAAGTATTTCAAAGACAACTTTGAGAGGCTTTGTCCTCAAAGAAAAGAGCTGCAATTACCTTTTAGATTATTTCCATATCACTTGCTTTCTTTAACCAGCTTTGGGTTTTAGGATTAAAAAAAAAAAAATTGGTTCCCTAGTTTTGGTTTTATGTTTGTACTCCAGCTCCTTTACTATTATTATTTTTATGAAAGTGTCCCAAATTCTCTGAGATGGTTATTTCACAGTGTGTGTGTCACATCACACAGATACTGCTCATTGTATAGTGTGGCAGACCAGTCTTCAAACATGTTGCAAGTAGGCTTAAGTGTATTATATAAAATAAGTGGAAAGAGACTTTTAGGTGCTGCTTTGATGAGAACATGTTGCCTGACAGGTTTTAGATGAAAGACAGAGAAAGAAAAAAAGAAACTCAAAATCGGATTTTGGAAAACGGTCTTACTTATAGGATGGTAAGAAGTTGGATTCTTGTGTGAATGTAATAAAATGTTCATTTACTCAGGACAGAATTTTAAAAAATTATTATGGTGATCGAAGGCATCCTTTAATTTATGTTGATTCATTGTAAAACGCGGGCTCATTGCATAACAGCTCTAACTCATGTTTTCTCTTTCTTCTTCCTAGGAGATAAAAGCACTGATTATGCTAATTTTTACCAAGGTTTATGGGATTGTACAGGAACTGTTTCTGATGAGTTGTCCTTTAAGCGTGGTGACGTGATTTACATTCTTAGCAAGGTAAGAAGATACCCCAAAATGACAACTGCAGAGGGTGAGCACAAAGCTCCGTTTTTAAATGCATTTGCATTTGCAGCGCTAGGGAAAAATGCCAAGTGGAATTCTTCTAGGTCCTTACTAACAATTGGGAGTTCAAAATAATTAATTATTTTGTCAAGTGAAATATAATCAAATTTTAAACACAATCAGATAACAGAATTCAACTTAACAGTGTGTTTACCTATCACTTCAGCCCTTGGCTTACATCCACTCACTGCCTTCTCCAGAAACAATATACTTATGTGAAAGTTAACATTGTAAGGTATTAGGTTATTTGTTATGTTTTTCTTTTCCTCTTCCTTTTTATTCTTCTGTGTGCTTATTCTGATTTTGTCTGCCATTCACTACTGAATACTGTGTTTATAGAACAAGTTTTTTCATCTTTATGTAAATACATTGGTGTTCCTGCAATTTAAAAAGAATGCTTTTCTATTCAGACAGGGTTAGGTAATTTTTTTTTAAGTTCGACATACTATATTTGTAAAAATAATAGCAAAGAATATTGCTGTAAACTCATCTTTATATATGTATATATGTATGTATGTAAATCTTTGTCTCTGCTTAAGACTTCTACTGTATTATTCAGAGTCTTTTGGTCCTTGGATTTAAGTCAAGTTTCTTGCCGTGATTATACTTCTCATAACATGTGTGAGCTCCTTTAATTGTTATATTTTAATTTCCCCTACTATAAAAGGAGGATTTTAAAAGTCTACTTTGTAAGACTATTTTAGGAACAAATGACACATCAAACAATTTAAATATAAGTAGGGAAATGTTAAGCCATAAGTCCAGGAGTTTACTGTGGTTTCCTGATTAGAGAAATATTTTTTTACTTTTTAGAGAGGCAATATGTCTTGTTAGATACAGAAGAGAATTTAGAAATAAGGTCATATATTGAATTTTAACTCTAGTGGCTGGTGCATAAAATCATAGAACATTAGAGTGAGGAGTCTTAGCAATGGTCATCTATTCTTGGTTTCACAGATGAGTGATCTTGAGTAAATAAAGTGCCAGAGTCAGTACTTAAGGTATGTGTCTTGACTCCCAGATCAGTGCTTTTTCCTCTATTTTATTTCTTCTATCTTTCTTCCCTACCCCTTCCTATCTCCCTCCCTTAATCTGAAACTGTCTTAAAGTGTATATACACATCATAGGGGTGTATCATACTTTTAGGATTCTGGGGGAGGTAGTTTCTGTTGTACCAAATCTGTTTTGTGGAGACTGTAATTTTATTTGTGAGGCCTGATGATAGAACTAAGGTTAGAGGTGGTCCATCTGAAGGAAGGCAGCTACTGCCATCTACAAAATTTTTTTTTTTTTTTTGGCCGGGGCTGGGTTTGAACCCGCCACCTCCGGCATATGGGGCCAGCACCCCACTCCTTTGAGCCACAGGTGCCGCCCCAGACTCTATCTACAATTTTTTTTTTTTTTTAATTGTTGGGGATTCATCGAGGGTACAAGAAACCAGGTTATACTGATTGCATTTGTTAGGTAAAGTCCCTCTCACAATCGTGTCTTTCCTCCAAGTTATTTGGGACAGAGCTGACCAAAAATACTTCCTCCAGTAGCCTATTACAAAGCTTGAAGTTCTACCATCATGATTGTATTTATTAAGGACCTTCTAGAGATGAATATTTTACCTAGGGCCCATTTTGCTTTTGCAAAGAGAGCCAAGAAAGAAACAGGAAAGAAGGCCTTGTTAGCCAGCACATCACCACTGGCTGAATGATTATCTATATATAGTTAGCCAGCTGTGGACCTGTGGAATCAACCTGATAAATCTTGGTGAGGGTAAAAAGAAAGTACACTCAGCTATTCTTGGGTGGGATTGATGGGATTTGGACATATTCTGGGCCGTTGATGGTGTCTTGCTATTGGTTGTCAGGTTGCTTGGGGGTTGAGTATATGTTTGTGATATATACTGCCTCACTTTGGGCAAGTTCAGATATTGGAATCTCTTGAGACTCTATAATCTTTTATTGGTTTGGCCTTCCAGTTTCATCAAAACTTTGGCAAACACAGACCATAAATTAATACCATGTATTTATTTAATATGTGAATGAAGACTGTAATTTTGACAGCTTGGTATTATTATAAATTAAGAATTCAAGGCCTTTATTAGAAGAGAGCGAAAAAAAGAAATGCTCAAAAGGACTTGTTTCTAAATCAAGGTAGGACCAATGTTACGAACTGACAGATTTTTTTAAAGTACAATTAGCATAAAAATTGCTAGCATTGCTATATGCCTAGAAATTTGTTTAATCTTTCTCAGTTATATTTCATGGTGGTGAAATGAAAATTTTACCATTTTAATTAATTTTTTTACACCATCTAGTGGCTCAGAATGTGTGGTGCAGGTAATTGCAGCTAATGTGTCCAATCAAAATGGTGTCATAAATTCAACTTTAAATCTAGACATGGGTTATTACTTTCCTATCTCATGTAAATAAAGAATTAGAAATTAATCACAAAAAACTTTGTTCAATATAGAAATTGTATACATTGGGAAGAATGCATCTTATGGAATCTAATAATATTTGTAGAGACAGAAAATGTGTACTTTGTAAAGAAATTAATGCTATGATTTTTCTACTAAATAAAACCATTTAAAATATTTTAAGGATATTCAACTTTCTTTTAGTAATGAACTGAATTATGGTTTGAAATATTACCAGTTTGATTCAATTTACCTTCAGAAGTTTATCAGTTCTGAAAATAATCTAAAAAGAACAGCACAAAATAGTTTAAGATGCATTCTTTCAATATAAATGAACATTTAGACAAATCAAAAAATGAAATGGTGTGCATTATAGTGAAGGGCGTTTTAATTTTGTAAATGTAATGGTAAAAAAAAATTTTAGTTTAGCAATGTTTTCTTCATTAAAAATTGCTACAGAAATACAGTTTTAGTTTAAAATTCAGTTGTTTTCTTTCTGGTTTGCAAAGAAGCCTTGATGGAGTGTCAGCTGTGCTCAGTCAGCTGGGGGTTATTTATTTAGGCCTCTTTTGAGAGTTATACAAATCTTAGCCTTTTTTCCCCCAGTGAAAATCAAATGTTACAATAAAGAAAGAAGAGCAGGAAGATACCCTGCCCTCCCCCCTTCCCTTTTTAACATTTTCCAATTAGCAGCTGTCATGTGACCCCTAGCTGCGCTAGCCCCTCCTTCAAAGTATCTGGCATCTTTTTAGTTTTAACCTTTGAACCCCACTAATAATAAATCTACATACAGCTTGCCTTAAAAGGCAAGCCAATAACTTTTTGCCTTACAGTTCTCTTTTATATAGGCTTGCTGCTGGTTTTTTTTTTTTAATGTGTTAAAATGCTTCAATAGTTCAATGGAGATATGGAAATCATTTTTCCCCCCTAAAAAAGAAAATGGCGTAAATTTACAAGGATGAATAAAGTGGAATTTTTTATTTTAATGACAGCTGCCCTGTTCCTGGATTAAGGCTGAAACCCAAGTCTTGGTTTCATACTTGGTTATATTTGATAAGGAGAAAATCATATTCGAGGTAGAAAACCTTTATTTATTTATTTATTTATTTATTTAAGGAATCGGGTTGTTTTAAATCATGCTGTCGTTTATCTAAGGTATCAAATCAAGAGTTCTTGAGCTTCAGATCTTATAGAATTCATTTTACTGAAAAGGAGAGAATTGAGAACTTCAAATGCTAAGGCAAAAAATTAAATTATTTTAGTAGTTTGAGAATTTTGTTTTATTACCACCTAAATAAAACATGGACATAATATTGTAGTTAGTAGTATTTTCCTAGAAACATGTTTGTGAAATTTCATAATTTCAGAGCAGGATCCAGATTATATAGCAATAGGCATATTCCCTAGCCCTGCGTAAGCCAAAAGGCTGTGTCAGAGAGGCCAGCCAAGCAGAGGTGGCGGTGGAACAGGCTGCTTTGGAAATGAGCACAGCTGCAGGGCCTACTTGGCTTAATTCAGCATGGAATAATCAAGGATTTGCCAGAAAAAGAATAAAAGCTTAAAGAAAAGCACTAAGTTTTTTTTTTTTTTTACTTAAAATATGTGTTAGTGTGGTAGTTTTGTTAGAAACCTAAACTGAACAATCCATGATTTCTTATGCCCTTTCCACCCCCACCTGCCACCTCAAAAATCAGGAACTCCCTATGTATATACAGCACACTTTCACTCTTTTGGAATGCCTTCCTCTTTAGATCTTTAGAACATGAAGCTAGATATTCCAGGGAAATTGTTAGACATGAGACCATAGAGATAGGCTACTGATTAAGAAAAGTTTTTGATTACATGTTTAATAAATTATAGATAGGTGACAGATGTTCATAACTGGATATTTAGCTATCAGTAAAATTTTAAGAAAATGTTATTTCTGAAATATTATCTTTTTTTTTCTTTTTGAGACAGAGTCTCACTATGTCACCCTCAGTAGAGTGCTGTGGCGTCATAGCTCACAGCAACCTCCAACTCTTGGGCTTAAGTGATTCTCCTACCTCAGCCTCCCAGGTAGCCGGGACTACAGCCGTCCACCATAACGTCTAGCCATTTTTTGGATGCAGTGGTCATTGTTGTCCCGCAGGTCTAGGTCTGATTCGAACCCACCAGCTCAGGTGTATGTGGCTGGCGCCCTAGCCGCTGAGCTACAGGCACCGAGCCTGAAATATTCTCATTGGAAAATCAGATGTCTCTTGGAACAGTAGGGTAAAAACCTGGTCATAATCTTCAGATTGCTTTGTGGTGCATTCCAAAGTACTGTTATTTTTTTGTTGCCCTGATACTTTGTTGTACCAATTAAGAGACAGTGAGCAGGGAGGGGGAATGAAAAAGTGTTTGTTGAATACTTACAATGTCCTTTTCCAGACACTTAATATATTTTCACTTATGTAATTCATATGATAACCCTATAAAATATATGCTGTTATAATTTTGCCAACTAGGAAACTGATGCTCATAAGGTTGTGAAGATACCCAGCTAATAAGTGGCTTTTCCAGACCGCAGTGCAGGTCTATAGTCTTTTCTCTTTCCACTTTGCTACACTTGAGAAGGCCTTGATTGGGACTTTAACTTTTTTTCTGTATCAGAGTTTCATTATGACTATTATATCCCCTTTCTAAACAATAGTAAACCATGTTACTGCATAATTAGGTCTTTTATAGATGGTCCAAATTATTCCATTTTCTAATCAACAAATATTTGATGAACTCTTATTATCCAGAGCACTGTTTAGAGCAGGATCCAGAGAAGCCATAATTGGCCTTCTTTCAGGGATATTGCAATTGAGTTGTAGAGAACATCAGTCCATGAAATAGAAAATAGTAGTAGAGTATAGATAGTGTAGCCTATAAATGTTAGAGAATTAGAGAAGCCCAGAGGAGAAGGATGTCAGTAGAGCCTGGAGTAATTAAGAAAAGAGCCATAAGGAAATAGAACTTGAACTAAAACTTCACATATGGATAGAGTTTATTGATTCAAGAACTATTTAAATGCTTATTTTCTTCGTCTGTTAGATATAAAATCCAGAAAATGCAATAGAAAAGGGAGGATGATCCTATCAAAGACAGGGAAGTATAGATCCCGTAAACTGTCAGGGTCACTTCTCTTCCATTATCTTCTTTGGAAAATGGTGGGCAGCCGAAGAAACAATGAGAAACCAAACCAACCTGATGCTTCCGACCTGGTTTTCCTGCCTTATTGTATACCGTGATTGTCATATTTTCCTCCTCTACCTTTGTGTGTCTCTGTGTGTGCACATATGTGCGTGTGTGCACATGTGTTGGTGTGGATTAAACAACACCCATTTATTATCACACAGTTTCCATAGGTCAAGTGGGTGCAGCTGAGCAAGGTTCTTTCCCTGGGTCTCTAGTGCTGCAGTCCTGTCTGGATTCCGGGCTTTATTCCTTCCTGGAGCCTGGATTCCTCTTCCAAAATCATCATCCGATACCTTTGCGTTAACCACACTCTAAACTACTTGCTCTTCCATGAACATAGCACACTTTTCTTTTAATCTCTCTAGGCCTTTTGCATGCCATTTATTACTTCTTTCATTACTTTATCTGGAGTCTGAGCCCAACTGTCACTCTATGCAAAGACTTGTACATTCCATTGTAGAATTTGTTGCTTCTCTTTTCACAGATTTTTCTCCTTTCCCACCGAACACTGAATGTCATGATTATCTCTCTCTCTCTTTCTCTCAACTCTGAAGTTCTTTAGGTAGACACTGTGTCTTAAGTACTTTTATATCCCCAATATCTACCATTATGGCAGACAGATATTTAATATAAGTTTATCAAAAAAGAGTGAAAAATAGGAAATAATTCTGACTTCTTAAAAGAACTCATAATGATGGAATCATAGAGCTAGAGAGAACTTAGCGCTAACTCTTCATTTTATAAGTGGAGAAATTGAGGCTCAACATAATTGAGGAAAAATAAATAAAACACCAAAGGAAAAAGGATCACCCCTCTGAAAATATTAAAAGACAATAGAGATTTCTGCAGTTGAACTTTTACTTTGGCCTTGAGCTATTTGGCAGCCAAATTGAAAGAGAGAGAGAGAAGGAGAGAGAGAGACAGGTAATAATTCCTTTTAATCACAAAGGAGGAATATTGGTTTTTCCCAACAACTGGCTACTTAAAAAAAAAAATCCCACATGAATTTCCAGAATCTGGACTGAATATCTAGCCTCAACAATTTTATATACTAAGTGTAAGAGTGGCCAGTAATAGTCTTGACAAAAAAAACTTTCATAGTAAATGTGACAAAATTCTTCATAAAGGTAATTCTGTGATGGTTCAAATTTATGGTTTATTTATATAAACCATCAGTTTATATCAAATATGTAACTGGATTATTATAGAATCTCAATGAGGACTATAAACATGAACAAAAAAATCATCCCTAAAGAACTTGAGGATTGCTCAAGGTCACATACCTACTAAGCAGAAGAGCTATGGTAAGACTCTGGATCTTCTGAGAATATAGGAATACCAATAAGAGGCTGAAAAAGCAGATTTTTCATTATACCTGCCACACTGTTCCTACTTTTGCAGGGTTCTGTCTTAACCTCTTCAGTGCTTACAAACAAATTCAACTGAACTCCTTCTTCTGAGAACTAGAATTATTTGCTACCAGTTCCAAAGGGGACAAATACCTTTCCTTCTGCACATGACAGTTAAGCTCTTCAGACAAGGCACCTTATATAGTGCATTTGAAAACATGGTGGCAACAGCCTGCCATGACTGGTGGCAACATCCTGTTTCAGATTGCACAACCAGACTTGCACATGTAACATGCTTCAGAACAAATGCTTGTTTAGTCACTACTGAAGGTCTTTAAGTATGTCTAATATATACAAATGAAAAGGTACTCCTATTGTAAATTACATTTCTTAAGAAATTATTTAGCATAGTTAGATGTGTATCAACTAAAATGAAGATTGAGTCTATTTCATCATCCCAGTATTGAATTTGTGAACACTTTTTCACACACCCAGTATTGTGAGGTCTATAGATAAGATGTAAGGCCTTCCCTTGACCTCAGTGATTTTGTACTTTAATTGAAGAAATAAAACTAATGTACATAAAACCCTTGGAGGAATAAATGCTCAGCTTGAAATGAGAGATGTTGAGTGTGGATCAGACTATTCAGAGAAAAATTCATGAGTTGAGTAACATTGGTTTGGCAGAGGGAGGCATGACTTCCCTGGGGAGGAAATCTCATGTGGGGACGTAGGAATGAGTGTAGTGGGGAAGGTTGGACTGGGCAGACCAGAACAGTGACCAGAGAAGGCCAATCAGAGGAGTTTGTAGTTAATGCATTGGGGAGCTTGTATAAATTCTTGAGCAGTGGAGTAAACTAATGAGGACAGTTTCTGGGCAGAACAGAGAGGCAAAGTCAGTAATGTAGTAATCTGGGGCAAGGTGATGAAGGCCTGAACTCCAGAGTGGAGTGGGTGAACCTGAGAACAGTTGACAGGGGCATGCCTTGGTAGGTGAAATACTGTACCCTGAGTTAGCAAAGCCACTCTCTGCAGAGCATGATTTGATCTTTCTTTGCCTAACATTATCTGTGACTCACCAGTCTGAATATCAGTTTTTACTGTGTGGTATTATTAACTGTTGATGCTATAGAATTAAATGTGTCTTGACTCTTGGGATATAAACTAAAATTTGTTGGGGAAATTAAACTCTTTCAGCCAGCTTCTCTTTCCTTACGTGTCCTTTTGTCTCTCTTGCTTTAAAAATGGAGTGTACAGTGTGAGGAGAAAAGAAATAATTCTTCGGATTAGAGGACCTCAAAGTCACACCTGCATATAGTAGATTGTAAAGTAACGAGGTTGATTTCCACACACTGCTAGGAAACTTAGTGTCCTTAAGCTCCTTCACGAATAGTCATGAAGAAACGTAGAGATTATAAGTGTCCATTTTCTCATTTAACAGGATAGAAAACTAAGATTTTAGTTAATGTTAGATAGTCGTAGTAAAAAACTGAGGTTGTCAAGTTCCTGTTGTGCATTTGAAGAGAACTTTTTGAAATGATGGCTTTATGAGAAATGAGAGGATTCTTAGAAAGTTTTTGATCAGAGTTAATAAAAAGGAAGAACCTGAAGAGGTAGCCTTGAAGAAAGTATTTATATATTTTAAAATAACTACCTAGTTTTGATCGTACTATGGTGTTTATGAATAATTTGAAAATATCACAGTGAATACTTGGAAAACAATAGTTAAGTTCTTTGGTCCTTAAACTTACTGTATTTTATATTTCGTGAATAAATTACTTTATTTCCACAAAAGGCTAGTATGTTTTGAGGCACAGATGTATGTTTGGAAAAAGTCTTTTAACATTTCTAACACCTGTTGCTTTTAAACATAGTGACAACTAATGTCTGAAAGGGCTACATCACAAAATCATGTGTTTCGGGTTTCTGTTAAGGCAGCATTCTTTTATTATTTTCTTTGCAGAAAGTGGATTAACATACATGAGAAGTGAGAGTCCTCACTTTTACTTTGGTGCCTCAAAGGATTTAAGTAAATATTGGGGTCTTATTTAAGTGTAAAATAATACACCAGCAGGAGAAATTTGGTTAATGAGTAAACATGGACATTTGTTCACTATTGTGTTGGATAAAGTCTCTATTTTACTTTATCAAAACTAGCCCCTTTTTTCTGCGTTCTTACACCATCACTTTAATTTATTGGTTAGTAAATATTAACTGGAGCCTAAAATTTTAACTATAAAATAAATGAAGTGATTTTCATTGTATGGAAATTGAAAACACAGGAGTTAGATCACCAGTGTTCAGTGGCACCTATTACCTTCTCGGATTATTGGGTAAGTTTGGCCTTCTTTTTTTTTTTTGCTTCTCTGACTGTCACATTACATTTTGCCTCGAAGCCATCCATTCTGCAGATATTGAATTTCTTTTGAGTACTATTTTTATGCAATAAGCATCACTACACCTCTGGATCTTGATAGCATTACTGTGAGAGGAGAAAGCAGCTTTGTGTTAGTAATTACCTAACATTGTCAGAAGCTGACTGCAGGCCTCTTTCTAGTGATAACAGAATAACCGCATAATGTAGCTTTATAGCACATGATTAATAGAAAATAATTACATGTCCTACAAAGGGATGCAATATTTCTTATAAATTGACTAGAATGGTTTCCTGTAGATTAAAGGACTCTTCATTATTTTATCAGTCCTCCTGAAGTACAGTCACTTCCCTATGTTAGCATTTCAGTTGATGTTAAGAGCCGAGTAGGGTGAAGGATACCCCCAGATGGCAGACCTTCTTGTGCCTGAGATCTTGTATGCCATAAAGATGACATGATGCTTCCTAACCTTTCAAAGATTTAGATGGCAGCCCGGTATGGTTTGTCTCTTTATTTTTCATTTATTAATAGGATAAGATTTGATAGTTTTTGTTGTTTTGTTCTAAATGATCCACCTGTGACTTTATAGAAAATGCCATAATGAGTATGCAGACTTTAAAACAACACTGTATTGATTGCACTCTTTTCCTTTCTGTGTAACAGAACATTCATGATCACATTCCTTTCTGTGTAACAGAACATTCATGATCACATTTGTTCGGCTGGTAGCAAGGAGGAAAGGAAAACACAGGCCGATTTTCTTCTTCAGGAGGAAACCTTGTACAATATCGCATCTGCAGGCCAAAGTTTAGAATACTGTACTCCAAGAAGCATTTTCATTGCAATTTATAGGCTGCAAATGGTTTAATTGGGATTCGTGTTGCTCAGGAGGCTCATACAGGGGATGGTAATGATAAAAGTAAAAGCTCCTATGTTTGCAGTCTTGCCGACATACTCTAATGGCTGCAGTGTAAATCCGTAAATTTGCTTCCTGTATTTTTACCTCAGTATATTTTATCTTATCTCCTAATTCCACACAAGAGTATTATGTGCAATTCTTTTTGAATAGAAAGTAACAAATATTCTGGTTTTTAGTTGTATCCTTTTCCCGATTTAAATCTGTGAAATCTTAGAGTACTCTTATGAAGTACTTCATATGTTTTTCAATGATTTTAAATTAAATGAAGCATTTAAGATGATTTTAGTTTGAAACTTTTTTTCTCCCTGTAATGTTACTTTTAAGGAATTTGTTTATGGTTGCGCAAGCCCATCCCTCCCTCCTGTTTACTTCTGTGCTCTATTTAATGAATCTCACTGGTCTACCGCTGTACAGAATTCTCTCAGGTGTGATTTGTTGGAAATCAATTTCTTAAATTTGGGTTGAGTAAAGCTTTTTGAGATCACATGAACTTAACTGACAGTACAGACTGTAACCAAAGCAGAATATTATAAAGCAATATAAACTTTCTGTCTTGTAATTTGAATCTAAACACTGGCACTCAGATTGAAGGTCATTCTCTGGAAACAGATTTAGGTCAGTTTGGCCTCTGGCTAGGTGTTTTTTCTGTCTGTCAAGGGGTAGGGGGTAGAGAGGACTAGTTTCTTGGCTCCTTCCAAATAATCAACTTAAAATATCTTAGATTGACATTGGGTAAGACCTTTAACAGTCAGACTTACCCCATTAACTATCCATTTTGAAATCTTATAATAGGCTGTGGGAGGTTAAGTACATTTGTTTTGTTAAGCCTTGGGGTCTAATTGTATTCATTGTCTTAAAAATTGAAAAGGGCAATTTTATTAGATACCTATTAGGATATGATGGCAACTAATCATGGCTTTCAGGAAGTTGGTATTTTCTTCTAATAAATATGCCCTACATGGGTTAGAGTCATCATCACTGGGTTCTGGGCATCAGAGTATTCTTGTCATTTAGACAGTTTTGTCCACTAAATTTCATATTATTGGTGTATTTTTAAAGTTAAAATTTTGAGTCTATTGCATCGTGAGCCAGAGCTGTGCCCTCACTATAAGAAGAAGTTCAGGATTCTTTTATTCTTCCCCTTTCTCTCCACTTTATTCTTCCAATAAATCTAATTCTGATGCTGCCCACTGTTTAAAAAAGCACCTCTAGATTTTGTTCTATAATCTATTAATATACTACATATCAATGCATACATGCTAATGTTGCTACATTTGTATTGAAGAATTTTCCCTTGTGGTGGTCAGTAACATACTAATCAATACAAATGTTAAGTCTGTACTAGTATTAACCTTCCTTCTCTACATATAACTCAATATGCATATGCACATTTATCTGTGACTCATGTTGGAAAATCATAACCTATTGAATTACTTTTGGGATTGATTTTAAAAATTTATCTTCTGTGAAAAATTAAATTTCAGTCTTACAATGCTTGTGCAGAGTATTGCTTTTAGAAGATATTATTCTTGAAACTTGTAATTCATTTTACTTTGTTTGTATCTCACTAAACATAAATAAAATTTGAGATAAAAATACATTAGTCAACCTGGCAGACATATGAGACTGGTTATGGAGCATTCACAATGCCTAAAGCAGTGGTGCATCTGTCAAAGGAGGAAAAGTGGGAGAAAAGGAGCCGTAGGTTTGTTTATCACATGTTGCAAAATAAATGCAGAAGTCACTCATCAATCACTCTTTCTTGCAGCTACGTAAATATTTTGCCTTTGTAACTTGAAATACTTTTATTCTTATTGATCCGTCACTATAAGGGTGAATCTAACACCACCTTTAAATTCCTTCTACCTGTCTTCTACCTAAGGGAGTTTATGATTAATAAAGGGACATTTGATTAATAAAGGGACATATGATTAATAAAGGGACAAAATAACATGATTAATAAAATAAAGGGACAGTAAATACCTCAGGGAAGCTGCATCAAAGGGACCTTTTTGTGAATTATTTTGTAAAAAAATTTTTTTGTATTATTTGTGTTTCCTTATTCTGCGATTTTTCTGTTAATGTATGTGTATTAGACTTTTCTTAAGAAGGAGCAGACCTCTGCATTCTAGATCAGTTCTAGATAAGTAGTTTATTAAGAAAAAATAATTTTATCCTTGCTAGATGATAAGCTTCTTGAAGGTAAATATAGTCTCTTAAGGATCACAGCTTTAACCTTACAGCCTCTTGCACATAAATGGTGTTCCCAGGCTTTGTGGAGAGAGAAGGAAGAACAGATGCAGATGGGCTGGGATGGGGGAGCTGTCCCAGAGAGCCAGCTTCCTGAGATAGTTTATTTTCTGAGTTCTTATCATTTGTGATTGTTTCTATGTTCTAAGCCTAGTAATAAACAGGCTTTGTGTTATACCTTAATTTAAAACTTTGCCTAAGAGCATTTTAAAGTGTTTAGAAACAAAAATGATGAAAACGTTTCCATTTGCAACTCAAGCTCTTGTAACTTTCTAAAAAGAAATAACATTGCTAAGAAGTTGCAACTTTCTAAAAAGAAATAACATTTCTAAGAAGTTGCATACAAAGGGCATTGTACTTACACCAAGTCTAAAGGTTAATATTGCATATTGTTTTCAATTAGGAATACAATAGATATGGCTGGTGGGTAGGAGAAATGAAGGGAGCCATTGGCTTGGTGCCTAAAGCCTACATAATGGAGATGTATGATATTTGAGAGTCCTGGGTAAGTACATTTGAATCCAATATTCTGTAATAGCTCATATGTTCTTTTGGTCTCTTTGTTATGAGTTTCTGCCTTTTTAAAAGTCTTTATAGTTATCTGATAACACAAGATTGTGCCTCCAAATTTTTTTTCTTTTGTTTGATATAGTTTAGTTTTTAAAATAACTTCATGGAATTTACTTTGGAAATGAATAGCTTGGAGAAAATTTCTTCAACAATAACCAGCTATTTTCACAAGCCAACTCCTCGTTAGTAAAATACCACTTTTAAGACTTTTCTGAAGAGTTAAATTGACAAAATGTTGAGTAAACATTTATTTTTCCTTGTCTAAAAATGTAATTTTTTTCTAAGCAGAGAAAGTCAACATTTCAACTGAAGAAAAAAATTAAAAATGCAACTTTCCCTTTCTGGCTGCAGAAAAGGAAGATTCTACTGCTTGTCTGCAAATGCTTTGGATTTGGAAGCATCATGAAAGCATGAGTGACAGCTCATAACTTCCCTTTGTTTTGCCGAATATTGTTTGTCTTTGTTATTTTATGCAACTGTTCTTCTGATGTGATATTCTTCTGATGTGAAATTAAATGAAGGGCATTAGTATAAATTAGATGGAGCAGTAAAGTCATACCTGTTGCTATTTTCCAAATAGTTTTTATTTACCCATTTGATTTAGGTGAAGAATTCATCACTACTTTATACATGTCATATAGTCTACTATATTGTGTAGTAGTTTACCACTGATACTTCTGGTGTGAGTTGTTATGTTTCTTAATCATCAGACAGCAATTATTTTTTAGAGTACAATATATAATTTTATATTATTTTAAATTGAGTATATCATACAAGTTTTTTGGTAGATGATCAAGAACGTGTCTATGTTAAAGCTTTGTAGATGATTTATCTTAGTCCTTATTTTTCACATAATAGTAACATTTTCATAAGAGGTTTTACAGATTGACAAATTTACTTTCTGTTAAAGATAGCTAATAAAAGAATGATAGAATTGCAAATGCCCATGTGCTATCACCTGCAATCCAAGTGTAAGCCAGAAGAGTAGTTTGTGCAAAGCACTTTACCAATAACAAATATCCTGTTCCATGATGGCATGCCAACATTTTTTTCCATAGTTTTGTTTAAATTTAAAGAAACAAAAAAATTCATAATAAACCCCATTTTACTACTAATTTAATGGTATAAAGAATCTCACTGTATTCTCAAAGTAAGAAGGCATGACCACTCACTCTCTTATCCTGCCTTATCATTGCTGTGCTATTGAATTCCCATTGCAAAATAATAGATCTGAGTTGAGTCTCTTCTACATTTGTCAGAGCACTGAAAAGGAAAAAGAATGCTTGGAGAGGAAAGGGTAGAAATTACAGTGGTAGAGTGTACCAACAGGTGAGTAGAATTGTGTTAGTCTGACATGTGAGTTATACTCTGTGCTGCCTGAGCAACACTCGCAGAATTAAGTATACTCTACTTCCAAAGCTATACTTTGGAAATAAATAGCTTTCTCCAATGTATCTCCAAGATACCTTTTCCTAAGATAGCTTTTCATTTCCAAAGTATATGTGAATATATTCCAAAGTACATTTTCATGTATATTTGAAATTGGAGTTATTTTAGATGCCTACAGGGTGTCAATATGGCCTTAACAAATATAATGAAATGCAATTGCTGACTGAGTAATTATTTGGAATAGACATAATCAGCTAATATTGAATCATCACTGAGCAGGTACTATCTGTTGAACTTTTCAGATCTTTGCTTTATAAAGATCTTAACCTTCCAAGTGAGCTAGAAATATTTAGAGACCTCCATGATTTATGAAAAACTATTTGCAAGCAATATTTCAGAGTGTCTATTTTACAATTTCCCTTATCCAGTTGCAAATGTAGAAAAAAATCTTAATTTTAGGAATTATAAGTAAACTTAAGTATATATATATATATAAACATTGTGTAGTTAGTTTTCAAAAATTACATTTGTGCAGTTGTTAACCTTTTCCTAAGATTGTGCCATTGAAATAGATTGAAATCATCTTGGCAAAAGTTCAAACAACCAGAGAGAAGTTTAGTGGGCTGGTTTTCAAATTCTGAGGCCTTGAAAAGCAAAAACAGTTGTTTTCAATGACGATGCAGCCTTGCTGTTGGATTTAGGTTTCCAGCTTCTGGTTTAAGAGAAATTTTTAGAACAAGGCCAGTAGATGGCAGCAGCTTTTCATTGCATACAAAACAACTGGGAACCCCTTTCCCCACTCAGGCAGAAACCTGCCCACAATGTAAAAGCATTTGGAAGATTTCTGCCTCCTTTTACAGTTAATCCAGGAGAGGGAGTCCTTTGCCAACTGATGACCAACCATTCCAAGCCAGTTATCTCTCTCTGAATGGCGACAATACAGAAAAAAGGTATTACAGCTGTCCAGAGCTCCTCTGGCCTTTGTTCTTTTCTAACATGAATATGGGTAGGACATAAGAAATGAAACAAAAGACTTAAAATTGGAGTGACAGGAAAAATTAATCATTATTTTAGATTCATGACTACTTCATATTCATTTGATGAAATCATTTGTATACAACCAGGGAGAAAGTTTTCTTTACACCCTTGACAATATATCATATACTCTTCAAGATCATAATAATATCATTAATGTGAATTTAAACAACATGGCTTGTTAAAAAAATGGTAATTGCTATGTTCTCATTATGTTTAGTTTAGCTTTTATTTGTTTTTCTATGAACAGTTAGCTAATTTTTTTCAAAGGTGATTGTAAGTCATATTTTATATAGCATTTTGCTTGATTATTTGCTCTGTACTGAATTTGTACTCTATTGCCATTAGATCTTACAATAATGTTCCACTCTGCAAATTTTTAAGGTTCAAATAAAGTTTAATTGTTTGCAAACTGTTATGATGCTAATAATTCAACAGCCTGCTGTGTTACTAATGAAATTACTTTGTTATGATTAATTTGGAAAATAGTGTGTTGATTGTAGTAATTAAGCACAACAAGGTGAAGTAAATGATTCTAATGCCATCTGGCCTCCAAACTGAATAAAGAAATGAAATAGGGCTGTCATCTGAATTTATTCAAAGAAGTAAGGATGATACAAATGACTTTCATTGTTATAGGATTTACACTTAACCACAGCTCACTCCATTCTGTTTTTGCCACTTGGCTGCGTATGACACTTTCTCTTATGAAAAAGAAGTTGTTTAGTTCAACTATTTTATAATACTTTATTTTATGCTGATTATTTTTAACTATATGATAATTTAATTACAGATAATTACATAAAGTATTATAGAATCGTAGAAAAACAACTTTCTAACACTACTCTTTCAACCATGTGTAAGCAAAATCTATATATGCAGGATTTTAAGCAAGGTGAGAGGTTTGTTTTGCTATCAGATACAAGCACTTTGAATAGCCTTTTACAAAGAGTAGAGCTTCCATTCAATTGTTCCTAAAATGTGTGCATTAAAGGTTCTCTCATAATTCTTATGAATTCTACTTTTCCTATAATTTCTCCATCCTAATCTACTGCTACTCACTTCACAGACTCTGGTACCATCCAGGGTCACGATTAAAAACAGAAGTGAGTTACATATTATAGAGTTAGATTTGCAGTTCAGCCACTAGAGAAAACTGACCCTAATATACATGATGCTTAAAAGCTTGAACATCATCAGTGAAACTGAGTGAAGTATTGTGAGAATTTTTAAATCAAGTAAACTTCCTCTAAATTTCAGATGAATCAATTGCTTGTATTTCAATTTCTGAATGGAATTATAGAAACCATAAGATAGATTAGTTGTACCTGAGTTCAAGACATTCAGGAACATTGAAAAGCAATCCACGAGATAAAGAAGAAAGTGGTAGAGATTGGAGATTAAAACATGATCAAGCCATAGAAAACATAGCTTCACACAGAGGTTGAAAACATATAATTTATACGTTTTATATATAATAAAAAAATAGTCAAATGTGGCCTAGTTTGTCCCTAAAATCCTGAGTATAGTATTCAAAATTACAGAGAAATAAATTAGTATATTGTTAAATTTTCTTTCTACAAATCTGATCTATACTCAAATGCATGAAAGTTTATTCTCTGGATTAGGAACAAGGGATTTCTGGTCATCCTCGACTTTAGCCAACTTATCATCCACCTCCTGCCTTGTATGTTAGAACTCTTAATAGTGTAACATTTTGTTATGGTGAGATAAATACTTATAAAATTATATAATAACGGTAACATGAAATGACATGTCATCAGGGCTGTGTTTGAGGAAGTTTTTCTTGTTTTTCTAGTATACTCCGTTCTATCATGAGACACAAACATATGATTCATTACCAGCATGGTACAAAGTACATGGTGTATATCCAGTAAATATTTGTTAATTAACTAATTTGGCACCCTATGCTATCTCAAGACCTGAGATTTAAGAAGAAAAGGTCTTGACTACTATGCCTGGTAGAGATAATGCCTTTATGCAGTAAATCCATTTCATAATATCAACAAGTAAATGAGTTTTTATTGTTAGTAATAGAATTGCGCAATATTGTGAATAATGACGTGGTGTGTGTCTTTCCTTGTGTTCAGTGTTGTGACTCTTTCAAGTAAGGCTCCCTGGTAACTCAGAAACTTCAGACAAGTGATCGTTATGAATCATTGCTGACCTCCATTCCACTTGGCTAACTTTAGAGAAGCCTCCCTTTCTGCCTTTTGATCTTGGAAGCATTCTAGGTTCTGGGTGGGTCAAAAAAGGAGTTTCTGAAAATAGGAAGGTTCACCGTTGTTGCCAAATCCAATTATAATTTATATTTTGTCCTTCTAAAAAAAAACTTTTACTCCACATTTCTTTAAAGTTGTATGATTAATACTAACTTGAATGCTTTGAGTCCCCAAGATGAAAAGAACTGTAAATACAGAGAGTAGCCTTAGTCATACTCCTGCTCAGCTTAGGTCTGCATTGTTGGTCAAAACACTTGTGAAATGTGTGAAAGTGTGACCCTAATATACATGGAGCTATAGAAATTGCTCCCAAACCTCATCTTTTAAGTGCCTTTCTAAACATTGGGACTTTGAAGGATGTTCTCTCCTCTTTGTGTTCCTGGTTTTCTTTTTTATTATCGAAATTACTTGGAGAGTTAAGATAGCACAGCATTTGTATGTTTTCTATTATTGGCCTCAACTATGTAATACAAAAATATCATTCCTTCTATAGTATGAGCAGATGCCGTTTTGGAGCTTGGACAGCAGTTTATGTTTCATTTGAGGATAGTGTCACACAGGTACTCTCAAGAGAGAAAATTAATGACACCAATGTATGCCAGTTAAAAACAACACTTAGAGGAAGGGAAAATTCCAACAAATAAGCAGATTTCTATACACTACTTTCCCTTTGCAGCCCCCAGGGGAGTTCTTTAGAAAAATCTCATGTTCTTTAACTATCATGTCAAATGTGACGATAATTTAACTAAGACTAGTAATAGCTTATGTTTACCGAGTATTTACTATTTGCCATGCCATGCACTTTTCATTCAATCCTTGTAACAACTCCAAAAGGTAAGTTCTGTTGCTTATTATCATTTTCCTGATTAAGAAACTGAGGATAAGTAATTCTTGCCAAAGTCTTAGAGTAAAAAGTTACCTAGCCAAGCCTCACACCTAGCCTCCTCCCCTCAATTCTGGACCATTCTGCTGTGTAATACTGTGATGAATTCAAACCAAATATTTCATCCTGTTCTTTGCAGGCATTCAACAAATGCTTGTCGACCACTGATGATGACACTATTCCTATAAAATAGTCTGGAGCATGTGAAAAGAATAGACCAGTAATTGAAAGTTGGATAGCTGAGTGCAGCTCATTTAGTAGTTGAAATGTACCATGGTGACCATATCAAATCCAAAGCAGCTAATCCATAATGGAGTTTGATGTAGGAGCTCTCCTAACCATGAACTTCCAGTCCAGGTGAAAATAGGAAGTCAATCAAGGCAGGAGGACACCAGGCAAAAGTGTCCTTCTAAGGAGCTTTTCCCATCCTCTCCACCTTCTCAAAAGCCAAGCCCAATTAAACAGACCAGCTAGTGAAGTCCTTGGAGAGGACATTAAAGCAGTCTGCTTCTGCCTCAAATAGTTGTTTTTAGAGGATGGGTTTTAATTGATAGTTTTTTAAACTAGTTTAAAGAATTATTAACAAATTGTTCCGTCCTTTATAATCAATGAACAAACTTCATTATAAAATATGTATAATTTTGTAACCAAGTGATGGTAATATCTGACATATAACTTATTTATTAAGATACGAGCTCATTTAAGAATTTTTATTGGAATATCTGGTACAAGGTCTTATTCCTCCGGCACCTACATAGTGCTTTGTACAGGGCTTCATAAATAAAATCTTGTGTTGTATTTTTTTAACAAATCTTTTAAAACTTTTTTGTACCTCAGTGATCAGAAGCTGGTGGGGGCAGGTAAAAAGATTAGGAGGTTATATGGTCAGAGAAGGGAGGAAAATTGAGCCCTCTATGGTTTAAAATGCTAAATGAAGTATTAGCTATTTTACAGCCCAAGAGAAAAGGGTGTATCAGAGTTTACTTTCCAAAGCTTGTTTCATTCTGTAGAGTTCTTTAAAATGTTTTCATGCCTGGTACTCAGAACATGATGCTTCTAAAGGGCAGTGAGTGAATGACTTTGTATTGCTCTGCTCTCCAGATGCCCTCCAAGTAGATTTAGATGTAAAATAACCTGCCTATCCAGGAGGCCTACCTGTTCCCAGCTCAAGCACTGGCTGTCTGCAGAGTCTCTGTTGCTCCTGGCTTTTGTCTCCTGCTCCACTTGCCTCTTCCTCTCCAGGCTCTCCCGAAGAGCTAGTCATACGATCCATCAGCCACTAGAATTATTATCGCTCTTTAGACTTAGTAATATCAGTTTTGCTCTCTGCATTCCATGAACGCAGCAAAAACAAGGTGTATAACTGTAGGTCTATCCTGTTATAAGTGTCCTCAATCAGAAAACGGAAACGCCAATCGTGTGTGTGTTGTGGTCTATCTGTTGCATTGCCTCAGTTGGTCAGCATATTTGCTTTATTCTTTGGGCTTGCTATTTTTCTAATTAAATGATTTATTTAATTAAATGATTCCATTTTGAATAATTACATTGAAGTGCCAACAGCGTGCTAGGGGCACTTCAAATGCAGAATTTGACATAGTCTTTTCGAAGTAGAGTCACAGTCTAAATAACACAGGACGTAAACACAGGGCATGATAAGGACAGCTTCACAGACTCTTACTTTGGTGCAAATTTTAGGAATAAGTCACTAAGCAGCATCCTAGGACATAAAAGAAAAGGTTCTCTGATTTTGATACATCTGAACCTTGCGGATTATCTGGGAAATAAGCAGAGAAATATTTTCTTATTTGTGTGTGTATACATATATACAAAATCTTTTTATCCCCCTCCACCAGCCTTTTAAATACACATACACAAACACACACACATATATATTTACAAATGTACAGAAGGGAAGGAAGTTGCAAGGGTTACAGTATTGGCTCAGATGAGAAGATTGATTTTTTTGTAAAAATCCTGAAATGCTTGTAGCAACTGAATTAAGTATGAGGGGAAGCAAAGAGCTGTATGAATAATGTGAACGTCTTTTACAGAGTTGCTGCCAGTCATGGCAAACATAAATCTGGAAGCCGAGAACCTAAAGCCTTACCCCTTTAGGAACAGGACTTATTCTCTTCAGTTGAGGACAGAGATGTACCAGTGTTTTCAACTGAGAGTGAGCAGTAGGAAGAACAGTGGAATTGGAGTGAACCAAAATTCCAGTTTCATTCCCTAAAGCATTGTGCCCTGGAATGAGGTTCCTGGACTGCAAAATGCCAGGGATGCCTGTTCTCCCTCCCTCACAGGGTTGTAGTTCAGCTGCAACCCTGTTATTTGGAGGTGACTTGAAAAATCAACGGTAGTGTCAAACATGACTTTTCTGTATCTGAAGACACAGGAACTAAAATGAAACTATGGTCAAAATAATTTTTCCTTCCTACCAAAAGGAAACAAGGGAAAAAAATTTTAGCACTCAGCAATGGCTGTGTAATACTACTTGGAATAATGAGTTGTTGGTTTCATTGTTGTAAATCATCCTAGAGGAGTTTGAGATTAAATTCTCCTAATAATATTAAATGCATTTTTTTAATCAAGCCATTGGTTTCCCAGCTATGGTCAATTTCTGTTAATGGAGATTTCAATAACGGAGATGTTACTTCTGTCTATAAAATTTCTAAATATGCTTTTCTTATAATATTTAAAACCACCAATCTACTAATGCTAGCCTTTGGTATGTGTTGTTTGTAGTTGGTTGGATTTAACAGAGAATTTTTAGATTTTAAACAAATACTCTGAAAATTTTTGTACAGATTTATTTTTCCCTTTATCTCCTCCGTTTGTAATCTGTTGCTTCCAGATGGGTATCCATGAATGTTTGTGTGTGACTGCACACTTTTAGTTAAACATTTTCTTCAAATGAACATCTAGGAATGAGACAATTTTATTTGATCAAATTAGCCTTATAATGCAGCACTAATCCAGGTTTATTTTATGAAAATATGTGACTAGAAATAAGAGCAAACCAGAACCTCATTACATGTAACCTTAATGCTTTAATGTTATAACTTTAGGCAAAGCTAATAAAAGATGCAAAGGACTCGTAAATAATTTAAATTATCTAGAAAATTGAGCATATTCCTTCAAATAATAATGGCTTTCATGATCTGATTTTTTAAAAATTCATTTCTCATATCTTGAATTACTTAGAAGCATAGATATCAAAGTAAGTTTGAGTTTATTTAAGATTATTAAGTGTATTTGTTATCATACAGAGTTGCTGAAGATTCCAGTTTTTAGCCTCGCAACTGTAATCTATAGTGTTAAGCAATACATAATTCTGGTAACATGTCTGATAATGTCATTTTAGTATAGAGTTAATTCTTAGCACTTCTCTTTAAAAATAGTGCTCTGTTACGTGACTCCTTGATGATTTTGAACCATTATTCAATGTTATCAACTTAAGAAAAGTCATATTACATACCTGTTATTATTTGCTTTCTAAAATAAAAGCTTTTCTTATCAATTTAAACTGGGAAAACTTAACCTTACCAATAAAACTAGAAAACTGTTGCTTTCATAATGTATTTTCCCTACTATCATTACATATTTTTTATTAAAGGAACATAGTGGGAATATAATGAATTGTAGCAACTGTGATTAAAGAAAGAATCAGCCTATTTCTAAAACTTTTCCTCCTTTTCCTAAATGATTATAGTAGAGAATTTCTAGTTCTAAGCATACCATTCTCTGCTTCCCCTAGTGCTGTGGTTTACAGCAATAAATTCTCTATATTGATTACTGCTTAATTCTACTGGAAGCATACTAAGGCTAGAA
Organism: Loris lydekkerianus; assembly: GCA_963574355.1. Taxonomy (NCBI): domain Eukaryota; kingdom Metazoa; phylum Chordata; class Mammalia; order Primates; family Lorisidae; genus Loris; species Loris lydekkerianus. The sequence continues at coordinate 22,651 of CAUYPK010028736.1, read as the reverse complement.
ACATATGATAGCTTCAGCATTTAGTGCCTTAATTTTTAGACAGTTTTTAAATTTTAAAAATTGATGGAATTGTCTGAATATGCTTCTGTTATTGGATCCATTTTATGCTATAAAATGATTCTCATTTTATATCTTTCCTAAAGATTGTTTT
>CAUYPK010028736.1:0-17500 GCA_963574355.1 Loris lydekkerianus | reverse complement strand
TACACAGCGTGGTTAATGTACAGTAGATATTGGTGTCACGTGAATTGCAATAACATAATTTATCATATGGAAGAGGTGTTAAAGTTGTCCCTGGCCACAAGCTGTTTAAGAGAGAGGCTCTTGCACACTGTTTTTGAGCCTAACGAGTAAGTTATGGAATCCTGTAAGAGTCCCTCCTTATCCATAAGCCACTGCTTTTAGCAATGATGATCTCCTTCTCAAATTCTGGTAAGTAATATAACAGTGAGATTAGGATTTTTACTTCCCTTTTTAGTTTGAAACCCTGTGACTTGGTTCTTTCATTTTTGATGATCAAGTAAGGAGGCTACAGGCTCTAATGATAATATGTCATCTCTTTGTGGGGAAAGGATTTGCCTAGTTCAATAATTCTGTAGTTGAGGTGGTACATGTGGGAGAAGTATGGTGACTTCTGCTAGAGCAGGGATCTCATGGAAGCCTCCAGTTATTGAACTGGCAGCCACATGCTTTACCAAAGCATCTCTGCAAGGCCATCTGGTCCGCAGGGGGAACACCTGGTTAATCAGACTGGCCTCTGGATCACTGAATTCAGCTAGTAGTAGCCACTTCTGAAAGAGTTATCAATTCAAAAGAAATCTTTGTGTTTGCATATTTAGAGCCAAGATAATTATTGGTGGTCTCTGCATAACAAATGTAATTGCAATTAGACTCTTTTCCTAAATTAAGAACTATTGCTTGTGTGTAATGAGTATTCCTGTTTTTTTAAAGTGCATTTTTAATGTTTTTATTCTAAGGACATTAAGAGCATTGAACAAAAGATTGTTCAATTACAGTATGATGTTAACAGATATGCCAAATCCTTCATTTCTACGGGAGCCAGAGGAGCCAGTGGTGCAGGACTGTGAGAACTAATTCTGGCAGAGATCTTCAACACCAAACTCGATGGAACAATATTTGGAATTGTACAATTATAGAATAACCTTTTTTTCTTTGTATTATTTTCAGGAAAAGTTCAAGGTGTTGTCCAAACACTTCTTTGTGGCTTGACTTAATATGGGTAATATTTGATAATGCTGTTACTTCTTGTGTTGAAATATAAGAGTATAATGTTGAAACTTCTACCTATATTTGGGCTATTGAACAAAATTAAAAAGCTAATATGGGCTTCTATTGGCATATAAAATGGTTGTGTAAGAAAAGCATTGTCATGATATGCAGAATCTTTTCAGTCTTCTCAGGCAGATTTGAGAATAATGGAATTGAATGGAAAAATCAAACTTGAGATCCTTATTTCCTTCCTATGCAAACTCCATGGCTTTCCACGGAGTTTCCATGACTTTCATAGTCTGGTTGTCAAAGCTGTCTTTGTTATTGATAAAGAGAAATTTGCTTTTATTGTTGTTTTTCTCTGGCATCATATCTGAAACAGCTCAGACATGATGTACCCTCCCCGTCAGACACTGTGTCACCACTCTTAGGCCTGTGTGTAGTGTTGCTTCTTTATATCTGTAGAGAAGCAGTGATAAAAAAAAAAAAAAAAAAAAAAAAACACCTGCTAAAATGGATCTTGGATGTTTGTTTCCTATTTTCTAAAAGCAAGTTGGCTATTTTGCCCTTGAGCCTTAAGAAATGTTGCTGATTGGCTTTTTGTTATTTTTTAATAATATATGGCATGTATCCAAGTAAGCATTCCAATGACCTCGACAATAAAATGTGATTCTTGGCTGCAAGGTCTATTGGGGGATGGCAGGCTGCCAGCTACTCATACATCATTTACAGGTGGCTGTTTCTGACAAGCCAGTGTTAGTTATTGTAAATGAGTGACAGTCCCTATAACTCACCTATAAGCCTCACTGTGCTGGCCCTGCACTTCCAGGATCCCCAACCCCTCTACCACACATGTTCCTCTCTCTTGAAGACCCACACACAGTCCCTCACGTGCATGCTGCTGCCTGCATGGGCTCATCAGGACGTGGAGCTACCTTGTATGTGATTGACGATAATTAGGTTTCGACTGCCTTCTGATGCAGAAATACACACCATTACAGCATGGCCAATTCGGCTCCTGCAATCTTGCCTCTGAAAGGGTATTGATTCACTCTTGCACATTTTTAAAAGGTCATGGCAATAATTCCATCTGAACTGTGCTAAGTGAAAATAGTTTGTAGAAATAATATGGTTGCTTCTTACTTCAATTGTAATTGAAGGCCACAATGACTTGTTTTTTTAGTATACTTTAATTACACATGTCACTTGGCTCCATCTTACCCTGATGAAGTGTTTGTAAAATTATAAAGCAGGCAACACTCTGTGTTAATGTCTTCTGACTTTGGCAAAGAGGAATTTTTTTGTTTTCCTACTGTGTAAGGTGAAGCCTACCCCAACTCTGGGGTCACACTGCCTTATTAAGAATTAAAAAGGGAGGACTTGAACCTTTTCCCCAGATCTGTCATCTGCCTGCCTATTTGTTTTAATAAGATTAGAATATATTGGCTTTGGTGAACAGGACACTAAATTTGCTTACTTTCTGCAAATTTTCGTTGTAGTTAAACAGCCTTTCTGGGTTGAAAAATATTATTCTCCATACTTATTAGGCCAGAATAAAATGAGTTTGTTATGAGAACGCACAGCTCCTGTAGTGTAACCACTGTAGCGAGTGACAGGAAACTATGAATGATATAGCATAAATTACTGGATTACTCAGACTGCACTTAGAAGCTTTTTCCTACATCTCCAGCTTTTCTAAGGTGAAAGAGTTTTAAAGTGCTTAAATTGCATGTTTGGGAAAGTGAGTGATCAGATTTTATGTTCTGAGCCACCCTGTATCTCTCTCCCAGTTGGGGGTTGGGGAAAATATGAACTGTTTTTAGTCTCAAAAATGAGCCAGTCATTGTACTTGCAAACTGAGGGGCATATTCTCATTGAGAGCATGGGGATTTACGCACATAATTACCATTAATGCTAATGGCATTTATGTCTGTACAGCCCCACGCATCACGATGAGAATATATTTCCATGTCCTCATGCTGTGAAAGTCCATTTAATATCATTCATTTTACAACTTATTTTTTAAGATGATGTCCATATTCTGTCATGACATACATATGCCTAGTTAAAAGCAAATGTGGGAAATATTGGGAGAGAAGTGATAGCTAAACTTGTTCGTGTAGATGAAATATTGCTGAACTCAGATCCATTCATACTCTTTAAACACAACGCTCTATTCGGCTTTGAAACCGCTGGCACACTTTTCATACTGCTATAAATTTGTCAGCCTAATGGGACATTTTGTAGATGTTTTCCTTTTTAAGTGCTTTAACAAGAGTAGGTATTCCATTGATCCAAAAATCTAGCTCAGCGCTTCGTTTCTTAGAGATGAGAATCATACATTTAATGTCTTATCAGAAGTTAAGTGGTAGATGGTACCCTTCATCTCTTCAAGGAAAGAAAATTCACTCCCTGCTGAACCCTGCTCTTGTTGGACCTCTGGGAACATCTCAAGAGGGGACATGGTTTTAGTTGGAAACATCACTGTTCATCAGAATCTGAGGTTGTTCCATCTCTTCATTGATTATGTGATCATCTTTATGCATCAGGTCCAATAGCCTATTGAAAAGTGTCTTCACATCTATGCTGGCCAAGTAAATTCAGATCCAGGTTGTGATTTATCCCTCCTGGGACCTTGACCATTAAAGGAAAATAATGGATCTATCCTGGCTATTCAATCTCTGAAACCCTTATCTTTGAGCCAACCAAAAACAAAGGGGCTCTGTGTTTAAAGCATTAGACTCATGAAGAGGACAGCGGTGCTGAAGTTGTTCCTGAGAGGGCGTGTTGGGTCTCCTCCACAGGTGGATAACCTCCCCAGGGGAAAGAGAAGAGCTTTACAACAGATCTCAGATGGCTACTCAAAGGCACAAGGGCATTTCTGAATGAACTAACGTGGCCAACAGTGCCTAGCAGGGTGACCTCAGGCAGGCCACTGGACCTCTCTGAGCCTGTTTCCTCACCAATAAGATGGAGCGGAATGAATACTGAGTGTTTTACTACCTCAAAATTTAGTAACCAGTGCTGTGTTGGGTTTGGCTTTCACAGGTATTTGGATTACAATGAATTACCAATAATAACCACAAGGAAACTCTGGTTTCCAAGGGATTATGCAGTGAGGGGGTGAGGCTTCAGAATGTTAGTTGTCTTTACACAGCTAAATGATGGTACAGATAAGATACAGTCCCACAACCTAATTCCCATGCCCATTGCCCATCCTGATATGCAATTATTTCCCGTTCGACTTGGTGATTTGTCTATTAGCAGGTTGGCTGCTGAAGCTGCTATCAGTAGTGCTGACATTAAACCCCAAGTGGCAGAAGGCAGTGGGATGGAAACTGTCTCCACATTACCATATTTCTGGTCTAACCTAATTGGCAGGTGGGTGTTGCTTTACCTTGCCCATAACTAACATCTTCTGGGCTTTTAAGATCACCATTTCCTCATACTGATGACAGAAACTTTTTTAGCTCCAAAGGTATTGCTCTCCAAATTTCCCTGATTCTAGAAATATGCTGTTTTTACCTAATGCCCTAGAGTCATGTTTTGTATGTTCATGGTCCCTTCCACTCCACATATATGACAGGTATTTAATCATGTAGGTTATCTTAGTTTCATTTTTAGAAATAGGGTTTCTTTAGCATTGATTCAACAATCTTATGTATCACCCTGGGGCAAGAACCTAGGGATGGAGATGAATGAAACACTACCCTTGACTTCTAGAAGAGTTGACATTTGTGTAGCTTCTAACAGTTTCAAAGGACTTCCACATATATTTTATTCATGTGCTTTTCCCCAACAATTTAAAGGTGAGCAAAGCAGGTCATACTATTTTCATTTCAGAGAAACACAGATACAAATGAGCAAGACAAGTTCAAGTTCCCATGGGTTCACAGTATGGAAACTGCTTCAGGTCTCCTGGTCACAGTCCTCTTGCTCCTACCTCTCTACCATGTGTCTTCCCAGAGCCATAAAGCAGGACAGAAGTATTCTTGGTAAGCTCTTGTCTGTGTGTTCCCTGTTTCTGAGATGCTTCTAACACTGAGTGAAGCATAAAATGTGTTGTGGTTCGGAGGGGCTGGTGAAGGTGTTTGACCCAAGCCTACGCTCTGCTTGTTGCTTTGGTGCCTCTGTTAGCTGGTCAGGCAAGGGCAGCCCACCCACTCCCTGAAGTTTCTAATCTCCCAGTTGTATACTTTTTTTGAACTTACACCGTGCAAAGGTATCAAGGTCAGAACATGATTGAAGAACCTTCTTCCTCTCTTTTAAGTCCCCACGGTTATATGATATTGTTTTGCATTAAAGAAGGTTCTCTTAAAAATGAGGTTGAGATCCCTAAAGAAATTGCTTCAATCAGCAGCAGGGCTTAATGACTGTTAATGGGAAGTGGAGATAGGATAGTAAGTGTTACTTTGATTAATAAGAGAACTGCAGAGAATTTAAATTGTGCCACTGATGGATTATTTTCTTCAAGCTTGATAAGCACTTCTCATTTGTTCTTAAATTTGGTCAATACTGTTAAAGGCAGCAAAATGAAATATAATTAATTCTATTACTGCTGCTCAGACCAAGTGTTACTAAGAAACAGATTATGATGCAGACGGCAGTGGGAGTCACGGTGTTGACAGTTTGATTCTCTGAATACCTATCATTGCTTATTAGCCTGAAAGAATGAAGAAAATTTTTCTATATCCTGATTTTGAGATACCCAAAACTGATTTTTCATCTGTGCATATTACATAGGCCCAAATACAGGAAATATCAACTGATGCTAGAATTATCCCGTTTTGGAAGTATAGAGAGTAAATACAAGATTAAGATAATACATCAGTTAAAACATTAAGAGATGCGTGCTCATTTTGAATTAATCACTAAGAAAATGGGATATTGATTTGATGTTGAATAGCTGTTGGAAGAATGCTTTACATATTTCCTTTTCTTGAAGATTCTGCCCTTATTATAAACCAAGCTTTACTTTTGTTCTTAATTTTATTCAGAGCTATTGATAAACAAATGGAATTTGGAAAAAAGATTATTTTGGTAGACAATTTTATTTGAGTACTAATAATGCCTAGGATATTAGATATATCCCTCCCCTTGTTCTCTGCAAACACCAAGATGGTTCAGTATTTTCTGAATAGCTATTTTTCTTGACCACTCTTAAAGCTGTCCCTACCTATTTACTTAAGAATTCAAATCACATTGCAAGTGATGCTGAAATTCATGCCTGAATGTGGGCTGATACTTACAAGGTCTTACCTACTAATTTTCAGCTTCTTAATTCAGTGCCTTCTTAATTCCCAGCCCTTCAGTTCATTCATGTAGGCATATCTGGTTAATTCATGGAGCACTTTCAAGCCTTAAAAAAGAAAGAAAAATTAATCTTACTTTATTTTTAAAGAAAATATGCAATGTGTCAATCCTGTTTCACAGAATCCACCAAATACAGCAGGATTTTACAACTTCAGAAAGACTGGGCATCAGACTAAGCTCTGCTGATACTTTCTATTTCCAAGTCTTCTGTTTTTCTCCAAAGTGTATAAAGTTACTGGGTGAGTAACCTAGGAGTAATATAAAATCTAAGTGCTGTGTGTTAATAGTGCAGTTATAAAGTTTCTCTGAAGTTCTAATTTCATTATTAAAAATGTAAACCTCATCTATTACAAATTGAAGACTAATTCTCTTGCCCAGATGTACCATAAACATAATTTCTGAAGATGGGAAAATTATAGAAAGAGCATTTCAGAATGTGAAAGTCAAGCTATTCTAAAAGTTATCTGCAGAATGTATCTTCAGAGATAGAATCCAGTGTGTGAGAAAGAGCCCAGAGCCATCAGGTTGCCAGAAACCCAAGCTCTGGGAGTTCTGCTGCTGAGCAGTGCTGAAAAGCCTTGAACCAGTCTCTTGAGCCATCTGAAACTAAGTCTTTCCTCTGTAAAGTTGAGGGTTGGCTCAGCTGATCTCCCAGGTCCTTTTATCCTTGAAAACACTGGTCTTTGAGTAAAGCTCAAGCATAAGATATTCAGATGATCTTCCAAAGATGTTTGCTCAAAATGATATGTTCTGTATAGATACTATTATTATAGAAGTGCTTACTGTGCTCAACCTCACTATCTCCCAGTGTGGCTAATTCATTCCACAGACAAAACGTGGCCCCCATGCACACCATGCCCCTGCTCCACACAGGATGTGGAATGGGGACTCCAGGCTTATTTGCGCTCACAGGGAGCCTGCATGCTAGGAGGAGGCAGGCAGTAAACAAGTGCACAAATCAGCATGTATGTAAGGTATTCTTTCAGATGGGTGCAGTGGAGAGACACAGCCAGGAAATAAGATCAAATGTCGTCAGAGAAGGGCTTTCTGGCAGGGTGAAACCCAGAGAGAGAACACTGGCCAGCAGGGGAGCAGGGAGGGGAATATGGAAGGGATAACGCAGCCTTCCTTGCTAAATGCTTAGGCAGAAAGGAGCATGGCACTCATCTGCATTGCCTCACCACACTGTCTCTGTTTTTCTACTAAATATACTTGAAATGTGCACTTGTTAATTCAAGAAAACGAAGCAGTGAAATGGTTGTTCCTGTTGCTTTTCATCCAACCATCCCTAGCTATAGCAATTTGAATCATCTTGACTTTGGTTTTCCAGATTGCTGCAGACAATTCAAGTTGAAAAACTTCAAGTTGGGTTATTTTCATTCATACTGTATCTGTGTTTGCCCATAGAATTTGGTACAACTTATGACTTTAGAATTACTGTATAATGCTCAGAGGTGTGAAATGCCATTTCAAGTAATGCCTTTCTTCAGTTAATATAGATAAATATTGATAGCAGGCAGCAGTAAAACAAGTCATTAAATTCTTCAGTGCAAGTGTGTCCCACATTGCTGGAAGCTACAGAAATCATACCAGGCTCCAAGGAAACCACCACATGTGATGAGAGCTCCCAGATTTCCAGATTCCTCATTCCAGATTGGAATCCAAGGGAGCGTGGGTGAGGCATGGGAACCAACAGCCAGCACAGGAGACAGGGCCTGTAGGTTAGATTGTCCCGTTAGCTTGTTTTGTCCACAGTTCTTTCTTTTGTCACCCTTATAAATTCTCAGGTGAGCAAGAAACCTCTGAAAAAATGACAATGAGCTATAAATGGGAAGTCTGGTGCTCTGAAAACAAAGAAACTTTAAATTGAAACTAGTAACCCTATAAAACCAGCTAAAGATTTGGAGGGTAATAAACCCTTCCTCTGCTGCAATTTCAATTATTTGACTTCAGTGTCTGTCGTGGGGCAGCAGAACATGGTGTGGGTCACAAAGAGGCATGGGCTGGGGGGAACAGGTGATGGTTACAGGGCCAGATAACATGTTTATGTTGCCTGAGTCTTAGGATGAAAAATGAAAGGAACCTTTTTCTCATTTTATAATGCCATCCTCAAGGATTCCAGCCTGGGATAGAGTGTGGTGCTCTGCAGTGTGGAGTGTGCTTTCTTCAGGGTGTTTTTAATGGGCTGTGAGCTGTCAAAGACACCGCTCTGATAATGAGGCTGAGAGCCCCACATGCAGAGAAAGCTCTGTAATGAGGGAGGAGGACAATTTGTTACAGTTATGTGGTTACTTGGCCATAATATCTTTTTGAGGTTTATTAAATCATATAAAATTTCAATTTACACTGTAATATCCTATAAAAGATGGAGCACGCAGAAGTAATAAGTATAACAACATTTCTTTCATTTAGGAATCATAGTGTTGATTGTGTTAACACTGCCACATCCAGCAGCAGGCTTATTTATGTCGGGACAGTAATTTTCTATCTCCAACTTAATTTTGTAAAAGTTAATTACAAATTAGAATAAAATGAATGTAGTTATGGAAGGCAGGGAAATGTGGAGATAGGATGTCATCGGGGGAGTATACATGTCTTTATGAAAGCTGTTGTTTTCTTCCACTAAAAAATAGACTGTCTGTGAAGAATAGAGAGCATTGCAGTGGTCAGCCCAGTGAACCTCCTTCCTGTCCCTGTCTGGTAACCGGAGCCCAGAAAAGTTACAAAACCTGCCACATTCACTGGAATGTCGTGACAGTGTGAGGACGAGAATTCAGTGTCTCTGACCCTGGATCAGTCAACTTTCACTTCACTTTAATGTGGATATATTTTTGTTTTTGCCATAAAAGTGGGGAATGAGGAGGCTTAGGAGAGGGGAATGTTTCTCCACATTTGAAGAGTGGAAAAAGCCAAAGTTGAGATGATCTGAACTGCTATCGGTGGGAATGGCTGCATAAAAAGCAATGGGAACAACCATTTTTCTGCTTCTTTTTTTTAAACAAGAACATATTTCAAGTATATTTAGTAGAAAAACAGAGACAGAGTGAGGCAATGCAGATGAGTGCCATGCTTCTTTCTGCCTAAGCGTTCAGCAAGGAAGGCTGCGTTATCCTTTCCATATTCCCCTCCCTGCTCCCTGCTGGCCAGTGTTCTCTCTCTTGGTTTCATCCTGCCAGAAGCCCTTCTCTGACAACATTTGATCATGTTTCCCTCCCATTAGCTCCAAATGCCAATCTGCGCCCAAGGAGATGGAAAATGGAAGTACAAGACTCTTTCAGATGGGGATCTTCTCAGCTGAAGTCCTTTTCCAGTTATCCATGGCCACTGGTAATAACAAAGTTTCTTGGATCGACTTTCTGCCAAAGTAACCCAACAAAAAAACCACTTAGACCCCCACAGGCTTCACTCCAGCCAGTCAGACCCCCAGGAAGGAGGGAGCACCAAAGAGGAGAACTGAAACAGAAATGACAAGAAGCCCCAGGCCTCTGAGTGTGAACCCAGGCTGTTCATTGACACTTTTATCTGGGGTTCCTTCAAGTACATTTGGGCCTGGTCCCAGGGAACCCAGTGAACTCGATGACATCAAATCCCCCTCCCCCTTCCCAATCAGATGATTTCTCCTCTTTCCCATCCTTACCACCATTTGGGGGCCCTGTGAAATATCTGACTCACTAGGTGAAAGACTTTTATATTTCGTTTTTAATAGAGCAAAAGTGACTCTAAATTTGTTAATATTCTTTAGGTTACATAGGACAAATTACAGATAAGTGAATCAGTAATGAAATTTGTAATGAGAATTTCTCAAGTATGAAATGTTGGCGCGAGGAAAGTTAATTGCGGGATTTTACAGCCATTATAGTTTATATCATAAATGCAAAAATGACTAGGGCCATTTAATTACAGTAGGAACACACTAAATTTTTATGGAGTGCCATTTTGTTAAAGAGGTACTCGGAGCATAAAGAGCAAATACCTCCTAACAGTAGGTCCAGGTGGTTTTCAAAACATCAAATAAATATGCTATTGCTACAAAATTGTTCCTTAGATACTATAATTGACATGATGACTAATGAGATGGGTTTATTCTCAAGGCTTCACATACTCAATTTATAGTGTCTGAAAGTTATTTTTTCTGCCATGCATAGACCTGGAAGGAACCAGAAAAATCCCTCTTGGAAAGCACTATCTCTGCTGCTTCTCTAATTAACCTTCAAAAATGCATTTTGAAATATAGAAGTTGGTGCCTGGCATAGAAATTGTATTATCTCAGAAAAAAGACCCAAGTGCTAATTTGTTCCTTATTTAAAATCCAACATGTCAATATTACAGAGGGGGTTAATGTTTTGGAGCCTTTTGGCAGAGTCCAGGAACAGGTTTTCCTGAGATCTGGGCTCACAGGGACAGTTCTGGCTACCTGTTCTCCCAGAAGCCAGTGCTATCCTCACCGAGCCCCCAGGCCAGGTTCGCAGCCACCTTGGCACTGTGGGCATCAGATCTCCTAGTCTCTAGTGGAAGGATGTGACTCCAGTGAGAGACATAGAATTCCTAGCAACCTCCCTCAGTTTGAGCTTGGGGATGTATCCTCTCCCCACCTCTCACCCCAGACCTCAGGGTCTTCCAGAATGGGAAAGAAGATTTCATGGAGAAAAAAGCTATCTTCCAATATTCACTCTGGATCCCTGAAAATGTTTCAGATTATTTTGAAAACCGAAGTTTTTATCCCCCCCCACACCATTGTTCAGGAAAGGGCTATGAAGAGATTCTTCTAGATAGCATTCTTTTCCCTATGAAAACCAAATTGAAGATATATGTGGTCTCCCATGTTCAACCAAGGGAGCTGAAATTAAAAAACTATTGATTTAGAAAAACCTGCATTCAAGACCCTGTTCTGCCATATAGTAACCAAGAAACTTTGAGTCTCTGTGTCTGAGTAGGAAAAAACACAGATTGTTTTTCCTCTGAGCTAACACTACAAGAATCAACACAGAAGACTTCTGTGACTTGATGAGTGGGGATTTCTCTCCAGCAACAAGCAAGAAATCAATTCTGCAGTGGACACCAGCCGGGTGCCCTTCAATTCAATTTGGACATGATCCACCTGGAGTCAGCGTCAGCTCGTGCAGGTTAAGGGCTCAGTTTCACAAGACTGCCTCCCATTCCAGTGCCAATCACAGCTCTTTATGATGCTATGTAAATAGTTGTTGCATTATAGTTTAGGGAACAATATCAAGGGAAAAAGTCTGTCCATGTTCAGTAGAGATGCAATTTTTTCTCTAATGCTTTTGTTCTGTAGTTGGTTGGATCCATGGACATGGAATCCACAGACATGCAGGAGGCTGACCACACAATAGAATATTATTCAGCCTTAAAAAGGAGAAAGATTCTTACATAAGCTACAATATGGATGAACACTGAAGATATTATGCTCATGGAAATAAGCTAGTCACAAGGTCAAATAATGTATGACTCCATTTACATGACACCCCTAGGGTAGTCAAATTCAAAGAAATGGAAAGTAGAATGCTTATTTCTAGGACAGAAATGTAGAGTTAGTATTTAGTAGGTACAGAGTTTCAGTTTTTCATGATGAAAAGTGTTCTTGAGCTGGATGGGGGTGATGGTGGCATAACAATGTGAATGTACAAGGTCTGACAATTAAGTTCAGGAGCTAATCCTAGAAAAAGTGCCACATACCTGATTGCTGAATAGCACTATGGTCACCTTCCAAGTATTCCCCTTGGGAAGCTATGCACCCCTGCCAGTGCCTAGTCACCCTTCACAGCAATTTTGGAGCTCTTTTTCTGGAATGGCCATCAGAGTTGTCATCTTATTACTCCTTGGTGTTCTAAGTGTTGTCAAAATGTCTTCCTTTTAATATTTTCTTTACCTTTGGGTAAAAAAAAGCCACTGGGAGCCAGATCAGGTGAGTAGGGAGTGTGCTCCAATGCCTTTATTTCTTTACTGGCTAAAAACTCCTTCATAGACAGTGCTGTGTGAGCTGGTGCATTGCCATGATCAACGAGCCACTCCTTTCTCATGTCAAGATTTTCAGTTAAGATTTTCCTGTTTTCCTACTCTTGTTGCTTGGTCTGCTGTATTTCTCACTGTCAGCCAACAATTTTGATGCACAATTCAATAAATTTTTGTAATGTTTTCATCAGTTCTGCTCATTACTGGCCTCCCTGACCTCTCTTCAACAGTGATGATCTCCCCTTAGAGAAATGTTTAATCCATTTGTACATTCTCTTTTGTGACATTACCCTCACAAATGTGGACTAACATGTCCCTGATTTCATTTCCACTCTTGTCAAGTTTAATAGAAAATTTAATGTTTGTTCATTGCTTTAATTTGAGTTCCAACATTCTCGAGACAGCACACAAATAACACACAACTATAATGAACATCACTCAGCAAGCCACCACCACACATAATAGATATGAACACAGCTGTGAGACACTGATATGCCAAGGCTAAGAAACTTTAGCAAGTTGTTTATACAGTGCTACCAAACGTAAGTGCATGATGGAAAGTTCATGAACTTAATTGTCAGACCTTGTACTTAATGCTGCTGACTGTAAACATAAAAATGGTTAAGATGGTCAATTTTAGGATATGTGTATTTTACCAGAATTAAAAATGATAATTTTTTAAAAGCACAGAACATCTAAGGTTCTCAACCTCTGTACTTAGGATGAACTTTACCAGGGTCTATTGCTTCTCCTTACTAGTGTCTATCTGACAAACCATCCAGAAAATATTAATAGTTTACACTTTCATCATAGGAATATTTTAACTATACTTATGTCATGATCTAGAACCCATTTCCTCCAATTTGGTTGTGAAAACTACATAAATGAAAATCAACAGTGCTTAGAGAACAATAGCCCATTGGGCATTGGACAGGCTGGTGCAGAGTGGTGAGAAAGAGATGGGATCAGATATCTGTAGCTAGCCCAGGTGAGTGAGATGAAGGTACCAGGAACTGAGAAAACATGTAACATATGTGGCATACATGAGACTAGTAAATGTAACATTCATAATGGTCTATTTTTTTTTCATAGTGACCTTGACTATTTGATGTGACTTCAAGTATCACACTGTATGTTGTTTTTAAAAGTATAAAACTGGGCAGTGCCTGTGGCTCAAAGGAGTAGGGCGCCAGCCCCATATCCTGGAGCTGACGGGTTCAAACCCAGCCCCAGTCAAAAACTAAAAAAAAAAAGAAAGAAAAAAAAAAAAAAGAAAGTATAAAACAATGCCTTCCAAACACTCTCGTGAGGTTTGAACAAGATGCTGCATGGATAAACAGTAAGTGTATGTGATCTGTGATGCCACCAGGCCATTAGGAATCCTCCTAGCCAGCGTCCTTGCTGGTAGACGTGTCTGTTGGACTGCATTTCAATTGTTAATATTGAGATTTGGGGAATTTACAAAGGTTGTGGGAAGTGTACCTCACGATGTCAAGAATTTGCTCCATGCAAGTATGTGTAATGTGTGTGTGGTGTGTGCACACGTATGCATATGTGTGGTGTGCTGCATGTATATGTGTGCATGTGTGTTAGCCACACAGATGAGATAGAGCAGACAACAATCTTTCTGATGTGATTGGAAGAGTAGTGGCCCTAAAATACCTTTCTCATCACGCAGCATGATACTGCCAATCCCTCCACTACTTTATCCAAATTAAGGCAGTAATTCCATTCTCCAGAGCAGTGGTCCCCAACTTTTTTGGCACCAGGGACTGGTTTCATGGAAGAAAATTTTTCCACAAACAGGAGGATGTGGGGACATTAGATTCTCATAAGGAGGTGCAACCTAGATCCCTCATGTGCACAGTTTACAGTAAGGTTTTGCTCCTGTGAAAATCTCAGGTGGTGATGTAAGCAATAGGCTGTGGCTGTGGGGCCAGGTTACTAAAAGGCCTCCAATCTGAGCCCCAGGGGTTGGAGGTTGCAGCTCCAGTAGTGTCTCAATTAAACTTCAAATTGCCTTGTGCTACTTTTGTAGGGCTGCCATAACAAAAGCCACAGACTTGGGGGCTTACACAATAGACTTTTTTTTTTTTTTTTTGTCACAGTTCTGGAGGCTGGAAATCCAACACAGAGATGTGGGCAGGGTTAACTTCCTCTGAGGCCTCTGTTCCCAGCTTGCAGGTGGCTGCCTTCTCTCTGTGTCCTCACATGCCTTTTCTCTGAGAATGTCCCTTCCTCTTCTTATGTAGACACCAGACCAGTCAAATTGGTTAGGGCTGATCCTTAGACCTTGTTTTTCTTGAATCACCTCTCTGCAGCCCCTGTCTCCAAATAGAGTCACATTCTGAAGTGCTGGAGTTAGCAGGTCAACACAGATATTTGAGAGAAACACAATCCAGCCCTTTACAACCCCTGAGAGAGGTAACATTAGATATTGCTTAGGGGGTGTGGGGGAGTGTCACTGGAATGACATTTTTGGTTCCTTTGCTGCACACCTGATACTTGAAGGTGGATCTTTGTGGGAATTATGGGGCTTTTAATTTCAGGGCTACCTGAGGAGGGGAATTTTAGAGCAGAGGCCTCTGACTTTCTGTGTAGGGCAGTCCTGTCGGGGGTCTCCACACGTATGCTGAGGAGCTCCAAAGAAAGGCGGGACCCTCAAGGAGCTTGGGGGCTCTCAAGAGGTGGAAATGCAAGGCAAAGAGGAGCAGTAAGAGTCACCAGAGACAAACCCTCCTGATTGTCCTTGAGTTTTGCCCAAGACCTATCCAGTCATTCCAAGAAATAACTTTGCTGCCAAGCCTCCTTTCACTGGTGGTGATGAGGCTTCTTCTTTGCATCCTCACTCTCTCTCCCAGCCGGAAGCAGCTTCTGTGGCTCCCCTGTTTCACTCCCCTCCCACACCCAGCAGGGGCCTCATGAAGAATTTATCTGATTAAGCAGCCCATGTGAAGAAGGGAAGGTGGAGCCCCTAGTATAGAATGTTTCCCAGGGCTTTGGGGTGTCTGGCAATCTGACATCATGCAGGGTTTATACCAAGTCACCTCAGAGTGGGCTGTCAGTATGTCACCAGCAGATAAAGGTGATCCTTTGAAGCAGGGCTTTGCTACCATTTTTATCTCACAACATGCTTGAACCTATAATTAAACTTCAATGACACACTTATATTATGTTGATCAATAAAAAGAATAAAAAAGAAAATATTGTGCTTTGAACTTCTTTCAAAAATGATTTAATTAGTTACCTTTAAAATTTTCTTGGCACATCTAATATCCTTTGACTGCACGCTGGATGAAAATCGCTGCTCTGGGCCGTGGGGAGCAAGATGGTGGCCGAGTAATAGCTTCCTTGCATCTGGGCACCGTGAGTCTGTGGAGATAGGACTCCAGGCATCTCTGGCTGGTGGGATCTGCCTATAATCATCCGTGTGAGGATACAAGGAGTCAGCAAGAGACTTCTGGACCCCAAGAGGAGGACAAAAACAGTGGAAAAGTGGCAAGTGGTCACATGTGTTCAATTGGTCTAAACCCGCCAGCAACTATAAGTATAGTAGCAGTAAAACTGCAAACTGGAAAGGCCTTACCTGTGAACTGTTTTGGGGTCTTTGGACTTGGCACTCAGTTCAACTGCCTTGGGGAGAGCTTGAGCAGGAGAATTTTGGCTGTTGTCTAGGGCCCCAGTCTGAGCCGCTGAGCAGACAGAACTAATAGTGTTTGGCTGTGGGCCACAGGGGGCCATTGGCAAGCTCTGCCCTCAGGGTCACAGAGCAAGAATCGGCTGGGAGCTGGTAACCTAGTGATGGAGTAGCCTAAAGGTGGGAACTAAGCCTCCTTACAGCCCTAACCCTCAAAGGCAGAGTGAGACCGGTTTTGGCACACTGGGTAAGCTGATAGCCACTTCAGCACTGATCCCAGTGACAAGCACTTTCCTGGGAAAGCTGCTCAGCAAGTTTACAAGTTTAAAGTGCCTTTTAAGAGGGCTGAAGAGAGATTTAGGGTGTCTACATGGTGGGGTTTGAGAAATCAGCAGAGGCCTCCAGTTGTATCAGCACTGTGATTAACATCTCGTACCCCAGAAGACCACATGTTGCCCAGACAATCTTCAACAACATATATATACTGCTTTGGTTTTGGTTGTGTTTTTTTTGTTGTTGTTTGTTTGTTTGGTGGGTTTTTTTTATTTATTTTGATGTTTTTTTCTTCTTTTTTTTTTATTTTTCATATATATATCTATATATATATGTAGTTAAATCATAGCTGTGTACATTAGTGCAATTGCCTGTACCCATTCTAAGATGCACCACAGATGGGGCCCCACACATTACCCTCCCTCCACCAAAACCTCCCCCCTCCCTTCCCCTTCCTTGGCCCTTTCCCTACAGTCTTGTGCTATAGTTAGGTTATAGCCTTCATGTGAAAGCTATAATTTAGCTTCATAGTAGGGCTGAGTACATTGGATGCATTTTCTTCCATTCCTGAGATAGTTTGCTAAGAAGAATATGTTCCAGCTCCATCCACATAAACATGAAAGAGGTAAAGTCTCCATCTTTCTTTAAGACTGCATAATATTTCATGGTATACATGTATCAAAATTTGCTAGTCCATTCGTGGGTCGATGGGCATTTGGGCTTCTTCCATGACTTAGCAATTATGAATTGCGCTGCAATAAACATTCCGATACAGATGTCTTTGTTATATTGTGACTTTTGGTCTTCTGGGTATAAACCTAGTAAAGGAATTATAGGATCGAATGGCAGGTCTATTTTTAGGTCTCTGAGTATTCTCCAAACATCCTTCCAGAAGGGACGTATTAGTGGGCATTCCCACCAGCAGTGTAGAAGTGTGCCCTTTCCTCCACATCCACACCAACATTTCTGGTTTTGGGATTTTGTTATGTGGGCTACTCTTACTGTGGTTAGCTGATATCTCAAAGTAGTTTTGATTTGCATTTCTCTGATGATTAAGGATGATGAGCTTTTTTTCATGTGTTTGTAGATTTTGTGTCTGTCTTCTTTAGAGAAGTTTCTCTTTAAGTCCCTTGTCCACCCTGACATGGGGTCACGTGTTCTTTTCTTGCTAATAAATTTGAGTTCTCTGTGGATTCTGGTTATTAGACCTTTATTGGAGGTATAACCTGCAAATATTTTCTCCCATTCTGTGGGCTGTCTGCTTGCTTTACTCACTATGTT
>CAUYPK010028729.1:0-30551 GCA_963574355.1 Loris lydekkerianus | reverse complement strand
ATCTCAGCTGTTTGTTTGTGCATGGGGTCTTGTGTTGTTTCTGCCCCATTGATCCTTGGGGGAGTTGATCTACTCTGATTATTCATATTGCCAGAGTTTTTCTATTGATTTCACCTCATGATTGTTTTTCACCGTTGCCTTTGGCTGTCCTCAGAGTTGGAGAGCTGTCTCTCCAAGATTAGACCCCACCGGGATCACTCTATTGTTGCTGGATCTTTGTAGGGAGTGACCCTGTGTAGTTCCTCTGGGGATGCTGTACTTGGGGAGTTCTGGTTGTAGAAGCAGCTCCAGTGTGCAACACACCTGGATTCAGCAGCAGGGCTGGGGGTGGTGCTCATGGTTCTCTGTGCCTGGCGCCCAGTGGCTTTGGCACAGAGAACCCAAGGCTCTAGCAGTCTCTGGCCAGGAGAAGGGCTCTGCGCAGAGGCAGGGAGGGCTCCAGAGGGCACGCAGCTACCAGAGTCCCTGGTCTGATGGATGAGCTAGTGTGGAGGCTGGGAGGACACAGGAGGGGTGACGCAGGGTTGCGTGGCTCCCACAGTTCCTGGTCAGGGAATGTGGAGCCCTGGTGGGTGCAGGTCACCGGTCAGGGGTCGCTGCACACCTCTTATGGAGGTCTGGGTGGCGCCAATCCCAGGAGTTTGAGGTTGCTATGAGCTGTGACATCAGGGCACTCTACCCAAGGCAACAGCCCAAGGCTCCAGTGTGCCAAAACCGTCTCGCTCTGCTCCTAAGGTTTAGGGCTGTGAGGCAGTTCAGGCCCCGGCTTTAAGCTGCTCAGTCACTAGGTTACTTTGTCGCACCCATTCCTTGCTCTGGGACCCTGAGGGCAGAGCTTGCCAGATCAGTTTTTTCACACAATGGCTTTCACTGAGCCCAGCTCAGTGGCTCATTTTGGGGCCCCATACAATGCCCAAAGTTCTCCACACTTTTGCTCAAGCTCTCCCCCAAGCAGCTCAACTGAGCACCAAGTCCAAGAACACCAAAACAGTTCAGAGGTAAGGCCTTTCCAGTTTGCAGTCTCACTGCTGCTTGTACTCACGGTTGCTGGCGTGATTAGGTTGATTGAACACATGCAGCCACTTGCCAGTTTTCCACTGTCTTTGTCCTCCTCCTGGGGTCCAGAAGTCCCTTGCTGGCTCCCTGTATCCTCAAAGGGATGATCATAGGCAGATTCTACCAGCCAGAGATGTCTGGAATCGTGTCTCCCCAGACTCGCCATGCCCAGTTGCAGGGAAGCTGTTACTCAGCCACCATCTTTAAACCAATCCCCATAAACAAGCTTCTTAAAGGCAAGATCACATTTTGTACTTTGCCTGCATTTATAACTTTGTTATCCTTTGTGTCTCTAGCCTCATTCATACCAAATATGGCACAATTCTTTCAATTAATTTGTAAAAATGACAGCATAGTTTGTGCCAGCACCACTTCTCAAATAGCATTATTTAACAGCAACCAAGAATTTATGTTTTCTAATTTTATTTTATTTTGCTTTTTTAGAGATAGAACTTTGCTCTGTCACCTAGGCTAGAGGATAGTTGTGTGATCATAGGAAATATTCTGTATATGCAGGTTACCTGGAAACCAAATAAAAGACATAAGACAAAGCTGATATGAACATGCACAATAAAATGTAAGCAAAATGAATGACATTCTCATAGCCCAAGGAATATATGACAATTGGATGAAGATTATATATATAGAGGCCAGGTATGGTGGCCCATGCCTGTAATTCTAGCACTCTGGGAGCCTGAGGTGGGTAGATTGCTTGAGCTCAGGAGTTCAAGACCACCCTGACCAAGAGCGAGACTGTCTCTACTAAAAATAGAAAAACTAGCCAGATGTTGTGTGGGCACCTGTAGTCCAGCTACTTGGGAAGCTGAGGCAAGAGAATTGCTCAAGTCCAAGAATTTGAGGTTGCCATGAGAGCTATGATGCCATGCCACTCTACCCAGGGAGACAGAGTAAGACTCTGTCTCAAAAAAAAAATTGTGTATACAGAAGGTTCAAAAAAAGTATACATAAATTTTAAAAAGAAAAAAACTGTATTAAAATACCTTATCTCCAAATCTATGCATAGAGGAAGAGAAGTTTATTATCCTCTTCTCTGTCACAGTGCAGAATTAAGAGAGTTTCTGGGGGTTAATGAAAGAACTCCAGAGCAAGAGTAGAGAGAGAAGACCTGGAGTGTGGGCTTGTCTTTTTCTATCTTGGACAACACCTGGGGGCTAAACATACATGTCCTGTGTTGCTTGCATTATAAGGTTGTTGCAATATTCCAAAGAGCTAATGTTAAAGACAGGGTATCTAAATCATGAATAATTGTAAAATCCAGGAACATGAGGCAGCGTGCATGGGAAAGACCCAGGAGTAGAAGGTGAATGCATGCCTTATGCTGTGTTTCTAAATTCATTCAAATGGAATTAAAGACCAAGTCCCACCTTTCCTTTGCCATCCCTTGAATGAAAATATCTAGAAAGGAACAGAGAGACATTCCAAAGGAATCTGCTATTCACAAGTAGGTACTTAGCACGGGCCTTAAGAGCTTGTCCTCCTGTTTGCTATTCAAATGAAGTGGATGAAAAATGAGACAAATCCCACTCTGTAAGATGTGGGATCTCTCTCGCTATCTCCTGGTCACTCATTCCCTTCATTACCTCTGGGGTTCTGGTGCCCAGGACACCCTTCCCTAGCTACGTCCACTGGTTTCCCTCCCCTTTCTCCTTGACCTAACAGCATCATATATTCTGTCCTTGGGTCCCTCTTTCTTTTCCCCGTACTCACTCTCTGGGGGTTTCTCACTGGTCACATGCTTCCATGCATTCTTTAGGTGAGAAAACAAAATCTGAAAAATCCAAATCTATTCATTCTACCCTGACCAGTCATCTGAGCTCTAATTCCATATTCCTCTGAACCTTCAACATAGCCACTTTGATTTTTTTTTCAAATCTTAAATCTTATTTGACCCCAAGTTAAATCCTCTTTTTCTTTCCCAACTTCTTTTTTATCTTCTCAATTCTATACTCTTGCCCATAATTTTTAAAAGTTGGAGATAGAAATTTTCTTACATTCTCTGATTTCCTCAAACTCTATCACCAATCAATTGCTAAATATTGATACTCTTCTTGTAAATTTCTGCAAGCTTCTTTTCAAAATTATGCTCAAATTTTCTCTTGTCTGTGTCATTCCTTAAAAACATGTTTTCAATTCTTATCACTGCCTCTTCAGTCCAGCATCAATAGAGGAAAGAAATACAGGGAGAAAAAAAAAAGAAGAAAAAAGAAGGAAAAAAGGAAAGGAAGGTGGAAAAGAGAGAAAGAACAAATGAACAGACAAGTGGAAAACAAACAGCAAGAGATCAATATGGAAAACAAATCCAATTATATCAAAGATTGTATTAAATGCTAATGCATAAAATACTTCAATTAAAAAGCTAAAATTGACTGACTCTCTCTCTCTCTCTCTCTCTCTCTCTCTATATATATATATATATATATATATATATATATATAAAGCAAGGCCTTACCATAGGCTTTCAATAAAAGATATACCTTAAATATAAAGAACATGTAAAAGAAAAAAGAAGTCTATACTGTGTAAACAGTAAGCATAAGAAAGCTGGCATATTTACGTGGGCACATTATAGTAGGCTTTAAAGCAATGAGCATTGTCAGAGATAAAGAGGGATATTTCACAATGTTCATTCATCTGGAAGATAAAAGTCAATTCATCAGGAAGACAAAAACAACCACAAATGTGTAGGCACCTAATAATGGAATTTCAGAATACACAAAGAAAAAACTGATAAGACTGAAGGGAATTCTGTTCCATAGTTAGAGATTTCAACATCTCCTTTTCATTAATTGACAGAAGTGGTGGCCAGAAATTGTTAAGAATATAGAAACTCAGCTGAACGACACTATCAACCAAGTTGTTATAACTAAACATTTTCAGTCTACATCTAAAGAACCTACAAAAATTGAAACAAGTAAAGAGAAATTAGCAAATATATGCAACTAAATAATACTAAAAATATTACATATCAAAATTTGGGATATAGCCCAAGTAGTGCTTAGAATAAAATTTAGCTATTTAATCTGCTTATACTAGGAAAAAGAAAAGTTTATAATCAATGATTTGAGCTTCTATCTTGATAAGATAGAAAAAGAAAATCAAATTAAGCCCAAAGTAAGTAGGATGAGAGGAGTAAGAAGAACATGAGAAAAAAATCAACAAAATAACAGAATATTAGAAAAATTAATAAAGTCAAAAGTGGGCCTTTTGAAAAAATTAATAAAAGTGATCAACACTGGCAAAAAGTCAAGAAGAAAATAACTATACTATACTATAAAGTATAACAATATTAGAAATGAAAGAATGAATATCATTATTGATGATACAAACAACAAAAAAATAAAGGAATATTTTAAAAACCATGACAAATTTGATAGATTAGATGGATTCCTTAAAAACACAGCTTTAAAAGACATTTTGAAAAGAAGTAAATCAGTAGATTTATGCCTACTTTAAAAGTTGCATTTCTTCATAAATATTTCTATTAATATGTACATGAACAAAAATCTCAGGCCCAAATGGTTTCATTGGTGAATATCCTATCAAACATAAGGAAGTGGTTACTACACTCACCAACAATTTTATTGAGCTGTAAGGGTGAAGTCGTTCCTGTGTCCCTGAAGCTGTTGGTATACAACCCCCTTTATAAACTATTCTTAATGTTCTGACAGATGAATTGGAGTCAAAGTTATTAAAATAATATGGAAATTATGGAAATAAGCAAATCATAAAATGATTCATCTTAAAATTCGAAAAACTTAACACCTCTCCATGATAAAAAATTCCATCCAAATAGAAAGGAAATCAAACAGAATGGAAATCAATGATCATATATTGAGTCCTTTCACCTTAAGGGGGCAAAAGAAAGCATGTTTATCTCATCACTTCTGTTCAGCATGATACTGGAAGTGCTGTTAAATAAAGTGAAAAAGAAAAAAGAAAGTAACAAAAAAGTGGGAGAGCAGAAGTGAAACCAATTCACAGAAAAGATTAATAAGTTAGCTAAATTCACATAGCTAGTAATTGCTGTACTGAGATTTGTTAGCTAGTTGGTTTGATCCCAGAGTCTACAGATACAACCACCACCCTTTACTGCTTCTAGTGTGTGTTGGTAAAGTGTTTTAGGTATCATTTCATTTCTGTCAATGACTATCAGTATAGACTTTCCAGTAATATAAAACGAGTATAAAGAATTATGGGTTGAAAATCTTACTCAAAAGAAGTTGATCACCTTTTCAGCTTCCTGGTTTTTGGCCTCTGAAGAAAAACAGGATAAAATTCTTCATTCAAAAGAACAAGAAATTACTGACCAATGCAGTGCACCATCTCAGAGGTTCTATGTCTGTCTGTCAGTCTCTCTTTGCCTCTGTCTCTCTCTCTCAATTCCTCCCTCTGTAGCAGTAAGAATCACATCACCACTGTGATTTTAAAGGGCTTCTAAATAGGACAATGCTCTCTGAGGAAAATAAACAGAAAAGGTAATGGAAACAGCACAGTTACGTCAGCATGGATAAATCCCTACACAGGGCTGTAATTAGACTGAGCTGGTGCTGTGTATTAATGGAGAAATGGAAAAGAAACTTTGGTTCAGGTGACTCACAGTATGGAGCCTGGAATAATAAAAACACTGGAATAATCAGGATACATTTGCTATAAAGATGTGTGAGGAAGTACCGCATTTATTTATTTACTGACAATACCTAATCTGTTCACTATGTATAGGAAGTTAGGCCATTAACATGTAAATTTGGGTCTACATTATGGTAGGTCCACAATATGGATTTGCTGAATACGTGTGTGAATGGTAATTAGATAAATGAAGCTTACTTCCTTTGTTACCAAATTGTTGCTGTTGTTGCTGGTTTTAGCTTTTTAGATTTTTTTTTTTTTAGCTTTTTTAGCTAACAATATTCCTAAAGATTCTTATCTATATAAAAAGAGGCAAAAATATGATTTTAACTGATAAGAGTTCAGGGTTGTCATTACACTACATTTGTTATGCTATCAAAAACTGCCTCAAAATTAGATTTTTAAATTAGTTAAATAGAATAACAAACAAAATAGTAAGAAATAAACAGAACAGAACTGCCAGATCTTCACACTGAAAATTACAAAATATCAAGTAAGCTAAATATATGAAGAGACATTGTTTTTACATCAAGACACCATATTGTTAAGCTATTATTTCTACTCAATTTAATCAATGGAACTACAGATTGATTAAAGTATACTGAAAAATCCTAGGTTGTTTTTTTTTTTTTTAAACCTGACATACTGCATACAAAATTTATGTAGAACTATAAAGACCTATAATAGTCCAATTATTTTTTTTCTCTGCTACACATTAGAAGAGTAAGAGTTGTTTCGGGCTGAAGACTAAATACACAAACACTAAGAAAAGCAAAAAAAAAATTCCTGTACACTTTTTATATCAGACACCATAGATAAGCCAAAAACAGTCCTCACATAATCAGCATACAGCCTGCTGGCCTCAGATTGGACATCCATGGAAACGATCTTAAAAAAGACTAATGACATTACATGATTTTGAGATTTATTATAAAAGCTGCTGTAATTAAAACAATGTGGAATTGTCAAAAAGATTGAAAAAGATTTGTGTAAAGGGTAGCATACAGAAATAAATCAAATTATATTAATCTAATAATTTTTGACACGGGCTTCAGAGTATTTCAAGGAGGAAAGCCTTTTCAATAATTATTTCTGCTGCTGGAACAATTGAATATCAAATTTGAAAAAAGTAACTTTTTTAAAACAAGTAACTTTTTTTTAAAAGTACTTGTGTCTTAAACAGGATACAAAAATATACTTGAGGCGCATTGCAAATCTAAAAGTAAAAGCAAAAGGCTCTTAAAAGATAACAAAAATTGCTCTTTTTAAAAATGTGGTATAGACAACTAACCATTAAGGAATAAAATGATAAAACTATTCAAATAAAACAATTTTGATCATGAAAAACACTTAAGACAATCAAAAAGCGGGCTGGGTGCAATGGTTCACGTCCATAATCCTAGCATTCTGGGAGGCTGGGGATTGCCTAAGCTCACCAGTTCAAGACCTGTCTGAGGAAGTGCAAGTCTTCATGTCTAAAAAATAGCCGGGCGTTGTGGCAGCTGCCTATAGTCCCAGCTACCTGGGAATCTGAGGCAAGTGATTTGCTTGAGTCCAGGAGTTCGAGTTGCTGTGAGCTATGTCGCCACGGCACTTTAGCCAGGTTGACAAAGTGAGACTCTGTCTCAAAAGAAAAGAAAATCTAATGTACAACAACAGGAATATAGTTAATAATATTGTGTTAGGGATTTGGCTAAAACAGTGGATCTCAAGTGCTCTGGCCACACATATCATGTAAGGGTAACTATATAGCAATGGATGTGTTAATTTGCTTAGCTATAGTAAACATTTCACTATATATATGTATATCAAAACATTATGCCATTCACCTTAAATATATAAACACTATTTTAAAAATGAAATTCACAAAAACAAAGAAAATATTTGCAATAGATACCTGATAGATAACTCTAAGAAATTTCAAGAACTCCGTAAAAAAAAAAACCCTGTTAATTTTAAAAAGGGGCAAAATACTTAGACACTTCACAAAAGAGAATATATAAAGAGCCAATAAACATATGAAAAGGTGGTCAACATTTCTGTTATTAAAAAATGCATATTTAAATCCTAATGAGATACTACAGCATACCCACTAGATTGACTGATGTTAAAAAGACCAATCCTACCAACTGCTGGAGAAGATGAGGAGCTACTGGACCCCTCATCAATATCTCTGATGGGATATAGGTTTATAGTTTATAGGATTACCACGATTATCAAAATCTCTGACAGTCTCTTAAAACCCTGTAAGGTAGTAATTCCCGTTTAAGTAGTTGCTCAAAATAAAATATTGGTCCATAAAGGCTTGTTAGTAAGATTGATCACTGAAGCTTTATTCATAACAGCAATTATCGGAAATAATCCAAATGTTTATCAGTAGTAGAATACATGCATTGAGTTATATTTATGCAATGAAACACTGCTACTCATTGACAGCATTCAATAGCATAGATGAGTCTCATACACATTACGTGAACAAAAGAAGGCAGACCCACAGCATGCATACTATACAATCCATTTCTGGGAAGTTAAGAACAGAGAAAATGGGAGGCATAGAAACCACTCTAGTGTTTGCTTGATTTGGGGGTTGACTATAAAGGTACGAGAACTTTCTAGGGTAGTAATCTACGTTGGGATAATTGCCAAGACTCATCAAACTCTATGATTAATACCTGTGCATTTTACCAAATGTAATTATAACCCTAATTATAAGGAACCTGGAAACTATGTTGCAGTTTGCCAGCTGCAGTTTACCAGGGCTGCCGATTACCAGCCCTGGCATAAATAAGTATAACTTATTTTACATATTGCTGTATGTACTAGAAATTTTGAAGAACATTCTTATCTTACATAACAGAAGTTTTCTTCAATACATTTATACTAAGACCAATTCTCAGTTTGGAGATTGGGGATGAATTTTTTTGTACAAGATTGTCTTTTTTCTTATTAGTGGCAATAAATACAAATTAGAAACATTTTTAATTAGAAAAGGATCATATAAGTTAATTTAATCTTAGAGACAAAGCAATGAAATTATTTATAAAGGCTATATTATATAACTGAAAACATACGTATAATTATTATGGCAAATAGGGAGAAAAGTTGTTAGGAGAAAGAATTTTATATACAAGTAGTCTACATGCTTCTAGGTATACAATGGCTTTCAGGAAATACACAGGCACATGTATAGTTTTGTTTTGTTTTGTTTGAGACAGAGTCTCAAGCTGTTCCCTGGATAGAATGCCATCGCATCATCATAGCTCACAGCAGCCTCCAATTCTTGGGCTCAAGTGATCCTCTTGCCTCAATTTTTCTATTTTTAGTAGAGACTGGGTTTTGCTCTTGCTCAGTCTTGAACTCGTGAGCTTAAGCAATCCACTTGCCTCAACCTCCCAGAGTGCTATGATTACAGGTGTGAGCCACCGTGCTTGGCCACATAAATAGTTTTTAAAGAATCAAATTCTAGACCATTGATTCCTATACATACTTTTTTTAAAAAAAAGTAAAATTATGTTTATTTGGGAATAAGACATTAAAATGAGAATATACATGCCATAGTAAATAATTTGCATATTCAAAGATATAAGGAAGATACAGGTTTTAAAAGGAAAAATGAGGATTACATACTTATTTTGAGATAATTATCCTCACCTATAAGGATCAATAAAGAATGTTACTAGTCCAAATTTAGATAGACAGTTGCTGCCCAGATATTCTTACAAAAGTATTTATTGTGTAAGATTGCTATGACCTTTGTGCAAGGTTATGGTTTTTGTGGTCTGCTGGGATAGTTCTTATTATGCTTTCATGCACTTGAGAACCCTTTCTTCATGGGCTTCTCTGGCTTTATTTGTCAGGTTTTTCCTTTTTCTTTATAAACACAATTAAGTCCATTTTGATTCTCACAACTTTATTCCTGACCCCCTTTTTTGAGACCACCATTTCACTCTGTTGCCCAGGATAGAGTGCCATGGTGTCATAGCCCACAGCAACATCAAATTCCGGACTCAAGGGATCCTTTTGCCTCAAGGGATCCTTTTGCCTCAAGCTTCCCAAGTAGCTGGGACTACAGGTGTGTGCCACAATGTCCAGCTAATTTTTCTATTTTTTTTAGTAGAGACAGGGTTCTACTTTTGCTCAGGCTGGCTTCCAACTCCTGAGCTCAAGGGATCCACCCACCCTGGCTTCCCAGAGTGCTAGGATTAAAGGCCTGAGCCATTGCCCCAGGCTGTTCCCCCTTTTAAGATCTTTCTCTGACAGCATCACTGATCAATCATCCTGTAGTTAGGTTTTGAATATCCCTTGGTGCCAAGATATGGGCCTGTTTCAAGTTGCTGGTCTGGTCCCACATTGAACGGAGTGACTGGTAACTAGGAGTCAGTGTTAAAACCCTGTTAGCCACATTTAAGGAACAAAGGAGGTCTGAAGAAAGTGACTCTCATTCCACCTCTACCTGGAGTCTATTGCTAAGTTCTATTTTGTATGTTCCATAGGTACTTACCATCACCTCGAAGTGGTAGGCCAGTATTATGTTCTTAGGAGTTATACTCCTGCAGAAATTTAACAAGGAGCAAGTACAAAGTTTAAAGAAGAAAACACAAAGTAAAATTAGTGGGAATGTGGCAGTCCCTCCCAGTTAGCATAATCGTTTTGAGGCGTGAACCTAGGCTTAAAGGCGATCAACTGATCAACAAAAATGACCATAGGGAAATGATATAGACGGCTTTTAATCTAATAATAGGTGTGTTATAGCGTTTCTTTAGAAACAAATTTTTCTTTTTATATTCATCACATAGGAATCTAAATTTAAATTTTGAGGCTTGGAAGCCAAAATAAGGTCGACTTTAGATTTTACCTATAGTTTAAAGGATCCTGTGCCTGTTAGGAAGTGATAATTTTTATTTGCTCACTGTGGGTCTGGGAACCCTTTAAGCCAGGCATTCTATGTACTTTTTTTTTTTTTTTTTTTTTTGATATTTAGTGTTACTCCATCACCCTGGGTAGAGTACCAAAGCATCATCATATTTCACAGTAACCTCAGATTCCTGTACTCAAGCAATCCTCTTGCCTCAGCTTTCTCAGTCGCTGGGACTACAGTGCTATGCCACCATGCTCAGCTAGCTTTTTTCTATTGTTAGTAGAGAGCAGGTCTCACTTTTACTCAGGCTGATCTCAAAACCTGAGATTCAGGAATCCTCCCGCCTCAGCCTCCCAGAGTACTAGGATTATAGGCATGAGTCACCAAGGCCAGCCTTATGCACATTCTTAAATATGATATTTTAGTCAAAGCCTTGGTAATACAACTAATCTTTTCAATTGTATCCTGTTATAAAGAAGGAGAAAATTTTTATTGAAATTATGTAAACATTATCATATTGCCATAAGAATAGTTATAATTCTTCACAAAATATGGAGTGATCAAGCAGGAGGAAAAGCAAATGTTTCCACCTTTGGTTATAAAAGTATATTCTAACAAATTGCATAAACCCTAATTAGAGATTTTTCAACCAATGTGCCCTGGCACACTGCTGTGCTGTAAGATGATCTTAGGTGTGCCTTCAAAAATTTTAAAGATTATTAACTAAATCATTTTCAAAAAAAAAGTTCAAAGCATAGTAAGTGTATATATCAAAATTAAAATTTCTTTAAATCGATTATATGAGTATGCCATTATTATAATAAATGAACATTTTATTGTTACAATAAATAAACACTGGTTTATTTCTAAAGTGGATGGGACGTAGCCTTGAAAAATAAGGTTTCGCGACATATCCATATATGGTGAAATTTGACAAGGATTTGCTAATGAACACCGATATATGTAAAAATCATCTGAAGTGAAGGACGCCATGTGACCTAGCAATCCCTCATTGTGTCTGAAGTGTAAGATGTAACTGGTACTGAACGTGACCTAGTTTTGTCTAGATTTAAAATAGTGAACTAGTTGGACACCATTACCTTGCAAATCCTTGTTTTGAAAATTTTCCAAGTGTGTTTAATTAAAATCTGTATTTCTTTTTTAAATGCATAAGTTGTTTCTTTGTTTATTTTTATTATTTTTGATTTGGCATTTTAATTTTTATTACCTAGCGTTCAATTAAAATGAACAAGTTTTTAGTAAAAGACCAAAAGTAAAAGATACAGCTGGTGGATTGAATAATGCTTCCTCCTGTACATCGCAACTAAATAAAAAACAGTCATCAATGTAATGATTGTTTATCCTTCAGTTTCATATGTAGTAAAGGAAATGTACCACATCCCACATCAGTAATTTGTGGGGAAACATTAGCAAATGAAACTATGATTCCTAGAAAATTAAGGAGACGTTTAAAATCCAGACATTCCTACTTGTTGGAAAAGCTGGTATAGAATAGTTCAAACCATTTGCACTCAGTAATACTAGGCAAGCAAAAATATGGACCAAGTATGTAATGATATCAGATAAAGCACAAGAAGTGAGTTGCTCAGTGGTAGGAATTGTAGCTTCGAAAGTGAAATCTCATAAAATTGCAGAATCTGTTATTTCACCAGCCTGCTGAGCAATTATAAAAACAATGTTTGGAGAAGAATATGCAAAGAAAATTTTAAAAATTCCACTTTCAGATAATATAATTTCTCAGTGTGTTAAGGATTTATCTGAAAATATAGAATTTCAAGTAATATCTCACCTCAGAGAAGTAACCATGTTTGCAATTCATTTTGGATGAATCTACTGATATTAGTGGTAAAACCTAACTTTAAGCATTCACTAGATTTGTCAATAAAGAAGAAACCATAGAACAATTTTTGCATCCACTCCAAACAACAACAAAGGACCAAGATATTTTTAATTTGATTGATAGTTACGTTAGTTCTAACAACTTGTCTCGGAATCCCTGCATAAATATTTATACAGATTGAGCCCCATCTGTGTCCAGAAGTGTTAAAGAATCTGTTACACTTGTGCAAAAACAGAATCAAAAAATTACTTTTGCACATTGTTTTCTACACAGAGAAATGCTCATCAAAAATCATTAGTGCCTTAACTACAAAAGGTCCTAGATGTTACTATTAAAATTATTAATTATATACAAAGCAGGGCATAGCAATCAAGATTTGCAGAATTATGTTCCTCAATGGATGCTTCTCATATGCAGCTCTTATTGTATGATGGAAGTGAGATGGTTAACCTGAGGAAGAGTTCTATCACGGTTTTATGAATTAAAAGAAGTATTAACATTTTTTAAAAATGTAACATTCTAAATTAGGCAATTTACTTTGTGATGAAGTTTGGGTGTAATAAAGTTGCATTTCTTGCAGATTTATTTCAGTGTTTGAATGCTCTTAACAAAAGTATGCAGGGAAACCATGAAAATATTCTTACATCTATAGATAAAATTGATGCTTTCAGAGAAAAATTACTACTCTAGAAGGAAAGGATTAAAAGAAAAAATGCAGTAGAAATGTTTGAATTAGTGCAAAGGTGTAAAATGCATAAAATTATTGTTAAACAAATTTTAACAAACTTCAGATTTATTGTACACAAATTTTGAAAAATATTTTCCTGCACCTACACTTGACAGAATATCTCTGGATTGGGTGAGAAACCCCTTGACGTGGATGTACATCAGCAAATTTAAATATTACCTAAGAGGAAGTGTTCTCTGAAATAAGAAATGACAGAGGATTGCAATTTCAACAAGAGTGCTTGCTTTGGCAGCACATATACTAAAATTGGAACAATACAGAGAAGATGATATGGCCACTGAGCAAGGATGAGATGAAAATTTGTGAAGTGTTCTATACATTTTTTTTATTACAGCCCAATTAATAATTGCTGAGTCATGGAGGAAGCCCAAGTGCCCATTGACCCATGAACGGATTAATAAATTGTGGTATACATAAACCATGGAATATTATGCAGCCATAAAAAGATGGAGAATTTACCTCATTTATGTTTACCTGGATGGAGCTGGAACATAGTCTTTTTAGTAAAGTATCTCAAGAATGGAAGAAAAAGTATCCAATGTACTCAGTACTATTATGAAACCAATATATAATCACCCACACTTTCATATGAAAGATAAAAAAAAAATTACAACTATAGCCCAGAAAGGAAGAGGGAAGAGGAGAGGAGGGAGGAGATTGGGTAGAGGGAGGGTAATGGGTGGGACCTCACCTATGGTGCATATTGCAAGGGTACATGTCAAATCTATTAAGAGTAGAGTATAAGTGTCTTAACACATTAATTAAGTAAGTGAGGTGAAGGCTGTGTAACAGTTTGATGTAAGCATTCCAAATTGTATATAAAATCAGCACATTGCACCCCATAAATGCATTAATGTACACAGTTATGATTTAATAAAAAAATTAAGAGGAAAAAAACCAAGATACCAGATCTATCTTTCTACCAAGTACATTACTTTGGACAACTCTATTAAAAGATTATTATGATGAAATGTAATATGTCCAAAGTTCCTGGCCTAGACCATAGTTGGGAGCTCAACAAATGTTTAATCCATTCTATTATATTATTTTAAGGAGAAGAGAATTGAATGGACATTTGGCGACTGGGTAGTTCAGGTAGCAGGACAGAGGGGCATTTAACTATTATACATTTTGCTTTTTGCTTTTAAAAAATCAAGACATGGTATTTTGTTACATTATTTTATTCAAGTAGGAAATATTTATATCATTTGAGTTCAAATACTTAGGAGTTAAATTTTGTGACTTGCAAAATTAACCTACATTTAGACCCTGTTTTTGTTTAAGGAACAGGGTCTCACTATGTTGTCCACACTGGATTTCAGTGTGTAGTCACAGGTATCATCTTGGTATACTACAGCCTGGAATTCCTGGGCTCAAGTGACCTTCCTGCCTTAGCCTCCCAAGGAGCTAGAACTACAGAGAGCCAGTGCTACTATTTCTGAATAGATTTAGGATTTAGCTTTTTGTGGGGGGAATTGTTGATTGCTGAACTTTTTTTGAAGAGTAACAGTAACGTGACCAAGGAAAACAAACCTAAAAAATCATGTTCAACCAGATTAAATGTCTTCTTATCAATATTACAGGCTTTTCTTTTATTTTAACAGATTTAGAGTGTACAAGTTGAATTCTTTTACTTCTATACATTGCATAGTGGTAATGTCTGGGCTTTTAGTGTGCCCATCACCTAAATAGTGTACATTGTACCCCTTAAGTACTTTGTCATCTCTCATCCCTTCCCATCCTCCCATCTTTTAACTCCCTAATCTCCATTATGTCATTCTGTGTGTCCTTGTATAAGCATAGTTTAGCTACCACTTATCAGTGGGTACATGGCAGCGTTTACTTTGCTGTTCCTGAGTTACTTCACTTAGGATAATGGCCTCCAATTCCATCCAAGTTGCTACAAAAGACATTGTTTCATTCTTTCTTATGGCTGAGTAGCATTGCATGGTTTATAGATTTAGATTTTAAAAAAAATCTGGAGGTTCCAGAATAAGTACCTATTACATTTATAGACCTGTACAAGGAACTGACTAATTGAAACTTTAAGAAGGATATGAGAAGGATATGTCATTCATATCAGACCATCTGTCAGGATATAAAGTATTATTGGTCCTTACCCACACATCCCAACATGTCTTAGCATTCAGTATTACAACAGTAGAAAATATGTCTTCTCCTTTATACCTACCCTCCTGTCATCCCAGGCCTGAGAAAAGTGATTTTTTGCATAAAAATTGCATGGTGTCTGAAGATATCTCACTATCATGTTGTTTCTTTTTGGCATAAAAAATTATCCACAGCATTTATAATGAGCTGAGTTTTTAAAATTTGTTTGGGCTTTTTTTGTTTCTCTGACAAATATTTTTGAGAGCAAAGAAAATATTCAGAATAAAATAATCTAGTAATAAGTATTTTCTACTGTCTTCTTTACAGAGAATCCATTGTCATCAATTTAGTGAAGAATTCAAAGAAAACACAAGAATCTTACCAAGATGAGTGTGCTGATTACATCAATATGCAGAAATCCAGAGGACTAGAGCCCAATACTTGTTTCAGAAAGATGGAAGAGAGTTCTTTGGAAACGCGTGGATACAGGGAAGTAGTTGATTCTAGACCCAGACATAGAATGTTTGAACAAAGTGTCCCATTTGAGAGTTTCCAAACATATACAGGATCATACAATATTTCACATGCAGTAGAAAACCAGTTACCTCATTCCTTACCAGCTCATTCAAAGAAGACATATGACTCTTTCCAAGATGAACTTGAAGATTATATCAAAGTGCAGAAAGCCAGAGGACTAGATCCAAATACTTGTTTCAGGAAGATGAGAGAGAACTTTGTGGAAACTCATGGATACAGAGAAATGGTTGAATCTGGACCCAGGATAACAACATGTGAGCAAAGATTTTCATTTGAGACTTCCCAGACCTACCAGCAACCATACAATACTTCACCAGTGGAAAGCCAATTACCTCATTGGTTACCAGCTCATTCAAAGAGGACATATGATTCTTTTCAAGATGAACTTGAAGATTACATCAAAGTGCAGAAAGCCAGAGGACTAGAGCCAAAGACCTGTTTTAGAAAGATAGGTGACAGCTCTGTGGAAACATACAGATATAAAGAAATGGTTGATGCCAGACCCAAGCATAAAATGTTGGAGCAAAATCTCCCATTTGGGGCTTTTCAGACCTATCCAGGACCATACAATATTTCACAAACAGTGGAAAACCAGTTACCTCATTGTTTACCAGCTCATGACAGTGAACAGAGACTAGAATCTAGTAGTTACTATCAACTCACCAGAGATTATTTCCCAGAAAAACCAATACCTTTGAGCCTTAATCAGCAAGAAAATAACTCTGGCCCATACAGTGTAGAATCTGAAGTTTACAAGCACCTGTCCTCAGAAAACAATACCAGTGATGACCAAGCAGGTCATAAACGGAGACATCAGAAGAAAAGACGACATCTGGATGAACGTGAAGAAAGGCCTGAGAAGGAGCAGTCCAAGCATAAAAGGAAAAAGAGTTATGAAGATGTAGATTTAGACAAAGACAAGAGCATTCATCAAAAGAAAAGAGAGGGGGATAAAGTTGGGGTCAGTTCAGGAAAGCTTAAGCATCGAAAAAAGAAAAAAAGCCATGATGTGTCCTCTGAGAAAGAAGAACGGAAGCATAAGAAAGGGAAAAAGAAATCTGTTAAAGAAAGGACAGAAGAGGAAATGCTTTGGGATGAGTCTATTCTGGGATTTTGAACTTTTAGTTTTGTTTATCCAAGGATGATTTGAAGAAAATTAAGAGTATGTATTTAGATAAAAACAGGCATGTCTTATGAAGAAAATGAGAGGTAGATACAGTCAGTTTCAGTTCAGAAACACTTAGGTTTTTTTGTGTAAAAATTGAAATTGAGTTGAAAAAGAATTATAAAACCTAAACCTAGCCTCTAAGAAATAAGAACATCAGAAGAACAGAAGATGAAGAAAGGTAACCTGTTGAAGAAAAGGTGGAAGAGTCAGTGTTTTGGGATGAGTCTACTCTTGAATTTTGAATTTTTAGTTTATTTACTCAAAGACCAAAGTAAAGAAAATGGATATAGACAAAAGCATCAGACACAAGGAGAAGTAGTATCAGTTTAAGAAAACTGATTATTTTGGTGAAACTTAAAATTTAATTAAAAGAATGGCTAAACCTAGTCTCTGAGAAACAAGAACATAAGAACATGAGAAGAACATAACAAAAAGAAATCAATGAAGAAAAGACAGATTAATCAGTGCTTTGGTTGGGATGACTCTACATTTGGATTGCGAACTTTTTAGTTTTGTTCCCTCAAGGTTGAAGAAATAGGTTGAAAGCTTTGGTTTCATAAAATTAATGTTATTTGAATTTCTCTATGTGGGCAATTACTTTAATATCGAACAAAAGCCAAGTGAAGTTAAAGTATTCGATACGCCTTTTCCTCAAGTTACTTTCCATCGTTTTCTTTAAAAAAAGAAAAGAATTACATATTTCTTACATATAATGTAATTTCCCTAAGTGAAATTGTCTCTACTTCTGTTCATCTAATTGCTGTGATAGTGAATTATTTACTCACTGGAAATAATTTATTTTAAAAGATAATTACCAGGCATTGGAGAATTAATTCCTTATTTGGGTTTGTGTTGGTGGTATTTTGTTGTTGTGTGTAAATTTATGTTTCTTGGTTTTCTCCAAGGAAAATGTATGAAACAAATTAGACTGATTTTTTTTTTCTTTGTTAAATCTAATTTGCAGTGTATTTTTGTATTTTCTAGTTCTAAGAGTGGAAAATGAAACAGTCTATGATAAACTTAGATGATATATAGTTTTAAAAAGCTCTCATAAACTACTCATAGAAAATCAGTCTATATTCTGGAAATGTTTATATTAAAGTGTTTTAATTTCTACATGTTGTTTTATGTATATGATCATTTCCCATCCAAGGATGATGATTTTGGGAATGAAAGGGGGGCAATAAACAGTTTATATTTAATACCTCTAGGGAGATGACACTGTAACGTTGTAATAATTTTATTTCTTCTCTGTCTTATCTATGATAAGCTTAATATTCAATCTCAAGCTCAGTTTAGTTTAGAAACTAAATACTTGAAATTGAGGAAGAAAGAACTTGTAAGTGATAGAGGGCCATGAAAGTGTGTTACATTAAATTGTTTGATTTTAACAATTTTATTTTTAATTTTGGTGCTCCATTTTTTATGATCAGCACCTCCTATAAGCATTTAAGCAACACTGTTGTATAGCAAAAAGTGTAATGGCTTTGGAATACAAATCCTGGGATTCTAATCTCAGTTGCAATGTCAAGTTCGTGTGTGATCTTGTGAAAAGATCACTGGAATCCAACAGGGAGTCACCAGGAACAGGAAAAAATAGTTGATAACATTCCCTTCATGTGTTAATCCTATCAAAAAAATAAGAAGTTCAGATGGTAATATATCTGCATTTAGGTAAGGCATTTAGTAGTTGGGTGTTTTCTTTGAGATTTGAATAAAATGATAAATGTGAGTTGAAACATAATAATTGATTTGGTTTATACCTTGTTGGATGAATAGTCCCAATGAGAGTCAGGCCATCCCCAAATCAACTTTTCTTGTATGACACTTGGTACAAGATTATTTTATGATACAACATCACTCCCCTCCCCTTTTAAAAACTCATCTGGTTTACTAGGGGAATGAGAAGAGAAAGAATAACCAGGTTAAAACAAGTAGACTGAATTATCAGCCACAAATTGTAAGTTTTCTTTTCTGAATATACTAGCACTTTTTCACAGAAAGCACAAGGTAAGACCAATTGAGTTTCTAGCATTTTTTAAATTGATAAATTATTTTGCAGAAGTTTATTTTGTGTTTAAAGCTGGGGGATTCAGAAAAATGTAAGAATGTTCACTAAGACTATGGTGATCTTTTAAAAATGAATACAGTGATCATTAAAATTAGCTGCACACAATTTTAATGTATAGTGGGTAAATCATGCAAATGTTAAGAATTACAACCATTTAAATTGGGCGATATGGTAAGTGGTGGTAAGAAAAAGTGTGTGGTATTGATTACAGTCTTAGAGAATTCATCAGTGGCTTGCTCTAGAAGTGGTTTTCAAAAATTTTAGAACAGAAGCTTTTTTGCTAAAATAAGTTTTATGTTTACTACACCATAAAATAAACTTTATGTTAACCTAAAAACATTTTCTAATTGAAGCTCAGGGCAAGGTCCTAGAGCTCAACTTTGGTACATTTCCTCTGCTTCCAACTTCTGCCTCTGAGCACTTAGAAGTAAATCAAGATATTTAAATACAAATGCAGTACCTAAAATGATCTCCACTTCTGGAGTTGATGGCTGAATCCACTAAGATGAAATTTAATAGAATAAGTAATAAATTCTACATTTGGGTATTTCAATACAGAAACATATTTGAGGAGACACAGTTTAAGATATTATATGTGAAAAGGTTGAGGGTTATATTACATGTTTTATTTGAAAGACTAATACTACATATCTCACTCGGATATAAAGTCACATACTATCTGAGGCGACTATATTGAAGATAGTATTTGGAACAAGTAAATATCACTTAAATTAAAAATAGCACTTAAACTGGGCAGTGCCTGTGGATCAAAGGGGTAGCGTGCTGGCCCCATGTGCCAGAGGTAGTGGGTTCAAACCCAGCCCCAGCCAAAAACTGCAAAAAAAAAAAAAAAAAAAAAAATGGCACTTAAACTTAAAGATAAATCTTGAACTTGTCATAAGGTAAAAGAAGGGAAATATAGGCCAAATATGGAAGTAATTTTCAAAAATTGGAGCTATAGAAAAAAATAGAGTGGCTGTGTGTGGTGGTTCTTGCCTATAATCCTAGCACTCTGGGAGGCCAAGGTGCAAGGATCACTTGAGCTCAGGAGTTCAAGACCAGTATAAGCAAAAGTGAGACCCCATCTCTACTAAAAACAGAAAAATGAGTTGAGCATTGTGGTGGGCATCTGTAGACCCAGCTACTCCCGAGGCTGATGCAGGAGGATCACTTGAACCCAGGAGTTTGAGGTTTCTGTGAGCTAGGGTGACACCAGATCACTTTAGCCTGGAGCAACAATGTAAGACTCTGTCTCAAAAAAGAAAAATAGAATTGACTGTACTATTAGATGCATCCATTGAACAAAAAAGAGTTAACAGTCAGTCTTGTGCGAGTAAGGAACCTGAGAAAAAAATGAACACAGCTTCTGTTCCACAAAAAGCTCACAGTCCAAAAGAGGAAATGGACCAATATACAGGCAATTGCAAAATAAATTTGATAAAGGCTATGACAGGAGTGATGGAAGATGCTATGGGTAGCAAGGATAATAAGCTTAAAGGGATAGAAAGAAGGTGATCAGGGGAAGTCTTCCCAAAGGAAGTAATCTGTAAGCAAGACTTGTATCTCTCAGTTCAAAGAGTAATTTCTTTGATATACCTACATGACTCTATAATGGGTATTTCAAACTTAATATAGCTAAATAGAATGCCTGCTTCTGCCATTACCAATTATTCATCATTGAGTTTCCACCATTTCTGTAAAACCTTGATTCAATTGCTTGAGCCAAAAACCATTTTTGAGCATCTCTTCTATCCTACATTTGACCATTACAAATTCCCCTTGATTATACCACCAAAATATCTCTTAATGTTTAGTTGTCTCCATCTTCACTACCATCACCCTAATACCACATATAAGACTTCATTATTTCTTGACTAAGCTGAAAAAAAAAAACAAACAAACATAGGTTTAAGAGAAATTGAAACATTCAAAGAACTGAATTACTGGTACGTGAGGAAAACTGCACAGAATCATTAAGAGATCAAAGAGAGGTATGGTGAACTAAACCCCTAGGGTTTCAGAATTATCCAGCATGTATTTTCCTCCAGAAGAATAAATTCACATACAGTAAGAAAACTACTAGTTTCGGAAATGAAATTGAACAGGGCAGAAATATTGTGGGTGAGGGAAAAGAAAAGTTCAGTATCATAGAGGATAGGGAAAGAAGCCAGAGAAAGCAGATCCCAGTGAATATTATGATAGCAAAATAAATATCAAAAGGTAATAGTAACACCTTGGAAGACAAGACCTGTGGGATGATGGTTTGTAAACCCATCAGAAAAATCCAAACACAAAGCAGATAAAAACACCAACCTAGTATTTCTAAATGAACTGAAAGAAAGAAAATACTTAAAGTTTTGAAACAGCATAAAATCAGAAAGGGAACACAAAAAGGGACAACAGAAGGATATGAAAGAAAAAGTGATAGAAATAAGAAAATGATTATAAAAATTTTTTTATAAATGAAGAAAACTTGGAAGGAATACAAGAAAAAAGAAACATTATTGTGAAGATAGAGAAATGAGGAAAATGAAGACAAACAGAATGTTTTAAATATACAAAAGATTGATAAAAGGAATAGATAAAAGTCAGCCAATAGAGATACAATTAAATTTTTTGTAATGGCTGCTGTTTTGTGCTGCCCAGAACTACCCCTGATCCTCTGCCACACCTTTTCAGGTCAGAGGCACTAATTTCCCTAACTTTGGGGGAATTGGCCTCATCTGAAGGTAGCTGCCTCTCCTTAGATTGTGTTCTTTTCTGGGAGCAGCCTATATGTGGTGGTAGGATAGGTATACAACCTCCCACTTCCATTTGGGGCTACTTTCAAAGCCATTCTCATTCAAAAGTGCCCCCATGGGATCATCTGAAGCCTTTGTCATGACTGTATTACCGTTCTGTTGCTTTATTTGCTACTTCTCCCTCTGTCACTATCTCACAAATGTTGGTGAACAGGCTCCATAAATTGGCTACAAGCAAATCTTTATCTTGAAGTTATTTTCCCCCAGAATTTTGCCTAAAACAGGTGGACACAGAGGGATCCTAGGGAAGAAATCCAAAAAATGATATTTTAGAGCCAGCAATGAGGATTTTGTCATAGGTATTAGGTAAAATACTGGTGGTAGGTAATTCCTGGCATGGTATAGCAGTGTGGTTATTAAAACATTTCACCAGTCAATTCAACAGCATCCCATTAAAATACCAACAACCTATTTTCAAGACATGGAAAAGATGATGCTGCATTTTATATGGAACAGAAAAAAACCCGTATAGCTAAGGCAGTTCTTAGTAATAAAAACAAAGCCAGGGGCATCACCATACCAGATTTTAGGCTGTACTACAAGGTCGTGGTGGTCAAGACAGCATGGTACTGAAACAAAAATAGAGACATAGACATTTGGAATTGAATAGAAAACCAGGAAATGAAACCAACAACTTACAACCATCTAATCTTTGATAAACTAAACATGAATGTCCACTTGGGGAAAGACTCCCTATTCAATAAATGGTGCTGGGAGAATTGGATATCCACATGTAAAAGACTGAAACTGTACCCTCACCTTTCTCCACTCACAAAAATTGATTCAAGATGGATAAAGGACTTAAATTTAAGGCATGAAAAGATAAAAATTCTCAAAGAAAGAATAGGAAAAACACTGGAAGATATCGGCCTGGGGAAAAACTTTATGAAGAAGACTGCCATGGCAATAGCGACAACAGCAATAATAAACAAATGGGATTTAATTAAACTGAAAAGCTTCTGTACAGCCAAGGAGACAACAACCAAAGCAAATAGACAACCTACCCAATGGGAAAGGATATTTTCATATGTTGAATCAGACAAAAGCTTAATAACTGGGATCTATACAGAACTTCAATTAATCCACAAGAAAAAAACAATCCCATACATAAATGGGGAAGAGAGATGAACAGAACCTTCTCTACAGAAGACAGATGAATGGCTAGCAAATACATGAAAAAATGCTCATCATCCCTAATCATTAGAGAAATGCAAATTAAAACCACCCTGAGATATCATCTAACCCCAGTGAGAAGGGCCCATATCACAAAATCTCAAACCTGTAGATGCTGGCACGGATGTGGAGAGAAAGGAACACTTTTACACTGTTGGTGGGACTGCAAACTAATACAACCTTTTTGGAAGGAAGTATGAAGAAACCTCAAAGAACTCAACCTAGACCTCCCGTTTGAGGTCTCCCTGCAATCCCATTACTGGGCATCTATCCAGAAGGAAAAAAAAATCTTTTATTATGAAGACAGTTGTACTAGACTGTTTATCGCAGCTTAAATTATAATTGCTTAAATGTTAAAATAACCTGAATGTCCTTCAACCCAGGAATGGATTGGCAAGCTGTGGTACATGTAATCTGTGGACTATTATTCAGCCATTAAAAAAATGAAGATTTTGCAGCATTTTTACTAACCTGGATGGAACACATTATTCTTAGTGAAGCATCACAGGAATGGAGAAGCACAAATCCTATGTATTCAACTTTGATATGAGGACAATTAATGACAATTAATGACACGATGGGGTATGGGTGAAGGGGAGAGCAGACAGAGAAGGAGGGAGGGTGTGAGGGAAAAGAAAAGAAAAGAAAATAGTGATAATTCTCACATAAATTGGATTTAATTTTGACCAAAGTACATTACTTAAACATTAATTTTTACTTCAACTTGTTAATATGTTGTTTAGGATATTGCATCCTCATTTATAAGTGAAATATGTTTGTAATTTCCCTTTATAATAATATATTTTTTCCAGTTTTAATATTGGGTGTATCCAGATGAAGTAGAATAATTTTGAAGTATTTCTTCTTTTTCTATTGTCTATAAGAGTTGGCATGATCTTTTTCTTGAAATTACGTTTCATTTTTATTTATAAATATTAGTTGTCTATTTTTTGAGACTTTGGGAAAAAAATAATAAGAATAAGTTAACTGATGACTTCTTACTGAACCTGAACCTCAGAGTCAAAACATTCTATAATAGACATACTCTTACTTGACAATGTGAATGTTACTTTTTTGCATTATTATTATTATTGTTCAATAAAAAAAGCAGTGATACTAGTGGAAAGGAATGGAAAAGAATGTACATGCAAGTGTAATGTCTCAAGCAGTTGAGAAGGGAAATAGAAATTGTATGGAATCTGCTAACTTTGGCCACTGATGTATTGGAGAAAGACAATGAAAGGCTGAAAGCTGAGAGAATTAATCACCAATTTAGGGCAAAATGTAAAAGTAAGTAGGCATCCTTGGTAGCATATAAAGGACTTTTGTCTGTTTTCCTTCAATCCCATCTACTCCTGAATACTCTGAGCTCTGGGATTGCCTGGTAAAATATAGAATTACCAGTTAAAATGAATTTCGGATAAGGTGCTAATTTTTATAAATATGTCCTATACAAAATTTGGATCAAACTTACACTTTAAAAATTATTTATCTGAAGTCTACTATAAATTTAAATGGATGTCCTGGTATTCATTTGCCTTTTCTTTTCTAAATTTGGCAACCCAACCCATTTCTCCTCTTGCATGAAGATGATATTTTTCCCTCTGACTTGCAAGACAACACCCCGTCCAGCATCTATTCCCATCATTCTTATTGGCCACTGTGCCAATAACTATGATCAGACCACAGCTTAACCTGGCCCAGTAAGTGTTGGTTTGGTAGGGAAAAATAATTAAAAAAAGAACTAGGAAAGAGATTTGTGAGATTGGGCTCAAAGGTTAGACATTTGTGGCTAGACTAAGGGGAGTAGAGATCTCCAGGAGGAGCTCCACAGTCTGTGTGTGGAAGTGGTTAAAAATAGAGAGTAAAAATCAGCTTCCTATAGAAGGAGCCGCTACTCAAGGGTGTATGGTGGGGAATATTCAAAGAGGGATAGGGTAAGGCCTAAAAAACTTGAAAAACAGGGTTATTGTCATTCTGTTTGGAGACAGGGTTACTATGGCGTGAATGATTTTGTCCCTTTCCATACTCCTGTTGAAATTTAATCCCCAGTGTAACAGCATTGAAAATTGTGGCCTAATAGAAAGTGTTTAGATAATGAGGGCTCTCCTCTCAGGAGTATATTAATGCCACTGTAAAAAGGGCTTGCAGAAGTGGATTTGCTTTCTTCCACTCTTCTGCCATGTGAGGAACAACATTCATTTCCTCCAGATGCACCAAACCTGCCAACACCTTTACCTTGGATTTCTCAGCCTCCAGAACTGTGAGAAATAAATTTCTGCCTAGTTTCAAGCATTCTGTTAATAGTAGTATGAAGTGTACTAAGACAGGGATCACTGAGGACTTCTAAGAAGAAAAAGACAAAGAGAAGAAGTTGGACTGGAGGATCTCTGATGATCAGTTTAAATGAGTCTA
Organism: Loris lydekkerianus; assembly: GCA_963574355.1. NCBI lineage: Eukaryota > Metazoa > Chordata > Mammalia > Primates > Lorisidae > Loris > Loris lydekkerianus. Next base: position 5,107 of record CAUYPK010028729.1, on the reverse strand, counting down.
ATATTCTCATTAAAAAGTATTAGTGTGAAGCTAGAAGTGGGCAGGGAAGGGTATAGGTAAGACAGGATCTGTGTAGTAATTGATACCAGGGACTAGGATGAGATAGTATTAGAGAAAACTGGAAGTAAGAGACTGGATTGTGAAGTTCTTCTGACAAGACTTAAATACCAGTCTGGTTTATAGATTCCTGAGAAATATTTGAGCTGAGAGGCAAGAAAATGGGAAAGCAAAGCCCTATTTCATATGGACTAATTTTAAAATGACCAAAATCAAAAAATCAAACAAAGATCACAATGTGATTAAGGAGCCTTCAGATCGAAAGAAACCTAATGATTTTATAACAAATCCAAGTTGCTTGAGATATTTTAATTCAGATTAAAGAGTTTTAAAAAGAGATTAAAGAGATTAAAAAGTTTAAGTATGTAAAATTTGACCTGTAGGTCAATACAACTTTGTGCCTCAATTTAAGATAGGTACTTGGAAAACAGATGCTTAGAGTAGCAATGATGAATGATATTCTGGAAGGGTTGAAAAGGATTCCTCAAAGATCTATTATTCTATAAATAAAATCATTAACACAACTCAGTAAAGGTTTGGTCCATTTATGTTTTCTTCCCTCTGCTTTTCGTGAGTGTATTGATAATTAATATTAATATGAGGTATATTATTTTAAGATTCAGGAGAAAGTATTCCAAAAACATTAAAAAAAAATTTAATCCACCTTTCATTGGCTCATGCAAGATAGAACAGTGTGTCTGGAAAATCAAACTTGGTACTTAACCCCCAACAAAAGATTAGCTGTACATGAATCACAAGATATACAGATGAAGGTGATTCATTAGAAAAGAATGTGTAGCTGGTACCACAAAAAGAGATGGAGGAATGTGAAATGTATAACACTTTACACCTCCATTTATGGGATGATCTAAACAAGCAAAAATTGAAGGATCCTTGAATTTCAGCCACCATAAAATGGGTGAATCTATAAATATAAAGATAGCTATGGGAGAAGAGAGAGTGGTGGCTTATTAAGCTCTCATTCATCCTGAACTATTGCATAAAATAACTGAGAAAGTAATCATTGTTTGATTTGAATATACTCCACATCATGTTTTTCTTTTCCAGAGCTGATGGAGCCTTTAAGAGCTTGGTTGAGGCACAGCTTACTCCCTTTCCAAAAAAGGAGAAAATCCTGACCTGGTATATTTTTGTGTCTCATATTGAATGAAATCAGGAGGTGAACTGAAGCTTTCCCTGAATTCACTTCAGTGCAGTGTCTATTATTCAATAACTAATAGGAAACTATCAAGTGCCCAGGTAAGTCACAGGGATGAAAAGGGGAAGAAAATGCTATATATTATGAGGAAGTCACACGGAGTGGTAAAGGCATTGGGTTCAGATTCTGAAGACATGAATTTGGAAGACCAGTGTCACAATCACTTTAGGATAGCTGAAGCTGGGTCATTCAACATTTTTAAATTTTACTTTTCCTGGTCTGTAACACAGAAACTGATATGAAGACAATTACGGTCCTAGTACAGAGGACCTCTGTGGGGGGTGGAGGATAGGGAGAAGTGAGAAAGGGAAAGAGGGAGGGGGTGGGTGGACAAGGGATGTGGTACACCTTTTGGGGGAGGGACACAATTATAAGAGTGTCCTTATCTAACAAAAGCAATCAATGTAACCTGGTTCTGTGTACCCTCAATGAATCCCCAACAATAAAAAAAAAAACAAAACTCTTGGCTTGGCACCTGTAGCTCAAGCAGCTAAGGTGCTAGCCACATACACCAAAGCTGGCGGCTTCGAATCCAGCCCGGGCCTGCCAAATAACAAAGACAAGTACAACCCAAAAATAGCCGGGCGTTGTGGTGGGTGCCTGTAGTCCCAGCTTCTTAGGAAGCTGAGGCAAGAGAATTGCTTAAGCCCAAGAATTACAGGTTGCTGTGAGCTGTGATGATGTCAGGGCACTCTACCCAGGGTGACAGCTTGAGCCTCTGCCTCAAAAAAATAAAAAATAAATAATAAATAAAAAATCCTACTTTACAAGGTTATTTGAGGATTAAATAAGATAATGTGTCAATGTAGTTTCTAACACATTTTGAACTCTCAATAAATGTTAATTAAATTATAGTATCAAGTAGAGAGTAGTATTAGAAAGACTCTAGGTACTAAATTACATAATAATAACTCTATGTAAAAGCCTGTTCTAGTTGTCATAGCTGTCTAAAGGTAAAATGGGTTATCCCAAGAGGTACTGAATACTGTCGGTGTTAAGACTGGATGATTATTCAGCTAGCTTGTGCAGAAGGCTCTACAACATTACTTGAAGACTTTGCTACCAACCTCACTCTCATTTCTTACTCAAAACTTCACTCTTATTTTTTTACCTTATTTTCCTTTATCTCTAATTTCACCACTTTTTAATAAAAAAATATATTTTTGTAAGCTAACTTGACGTTTCTGAAATAAAGCCTGGTATAAATAAATGAATAAATAAATTAATTAATTTTACAAATTGATATGTGGCACAGAACCTGGCTAATAATTTAAAAAGTTACTAGAGGGGACTTGGTAGAGAAAGTCTAACCTCAAGGATGCTCGGGGAATAAACATAAGTCACAAATGTCTTGCTCTAACACAGTTTTCAGGCTGCTGCTTTATGGGTAGGCATTTTTTAATTCTATAAATTAAAATTGTATAATAGTAGATGTGGATATGTCAATTGATAATTGTACTGCCTCACATTGCTTAAGGTTAAGTTTGTAAAATGTTTACACATGTCATCTTCATTATCCCTATTTCCCATTATCACTATTTCACAGATAAGCAAAGGAAAGTTTTGAGTGATGTCCCCCCAGTTATACAACTCTCTACTTACCAGTAGGTAATATCTACATATTCATTTTGGCATGTTGAATTTGTGAAATATCACATACCCTGGGAAAATGGTAGCACCTGTAAGAGTGAAACACAATCATTTACCAGAGATTCTCCCTCACCAAAAGCTTCTGCAATTTTAAAAATAATCTGAAGAGAAGAGAAATAAATAGCCCTTCTTTCTAAACTTTACCCCTCCCAAAAGGAATGAGACTTTCATGTCCATCAAGGTTTAAATTCTGTGGGATATAATGTCCTTTATGAGAATGCAAACTCTCTGTGAGGGGACATCTGTCACTATTTCTCCAATGGAAAAGTGAAGAGAGGTAATTGTAACTACCTCTCTTTTTTGAGTGCCAGTATTGAGCTAGACATTTTCATAAGTTATCTTTTTGAAATCTTACATCAATTCTGAGAAAAAAGTGGAAGGAAAGAAGGAAAGTGAGTTATAGAGTAATTTAGTTTATTGCCCAAGATTACAGAACTGAGGCCACAGCTGGAAATGGAGTCTTCATTTTTCCACCCACTAAAGATAACCTAGGTAAATCTTTATAATTAAAAACAGTAATACTTCGTTTTATATCAAAAAAAATCAAAAAAAATAAAAAAAAATCAAAAAAAATCAAAAAAAATCAAAAAAAAAAATAGCCAAATAGCCAAAAAATACCCAAAAAATAGCCTCGAATAGCCAAAACATTACTCAGCAATAAAAACAAAGAAGGAGGAATCGCGCTACCAGACCTGAGACTCTACTATAAATCAATAGTGATCAAAACAGCATGGTACTGGAACAAAAGCAGAGAAGTAGATGTCTGGAACAGTATAGAGAACCAAGAGATGAATCCAGCTACTTACCGTTATTTGATCTTTGACAAGCGAATTAAAAACATTCAGTGGAGAAAAGATTCCCTATTTAAAAAATAGTGCTGGGTGAACTGACTGGCAACCTGTAGAAGACTGAAACTGGACCCACACCTTTCACCATTAACTAAGATAGACTCTCACTGGATTAAATATTTAAACTTAAAATAGGAAACTATAAAAATACTAGAAGAGAGTGCAGGAAAATCCTTGAAGAAATCAGTCTGGGTGAGTATTTTATGAGGAGGACCCCCTGGGCAATTGAAGCAGCTTCAAAAATACACTATGGGACCTGATCAAATTAAAAAACTTCTGCACAGTTAAGAACACAGTAAGTAAAGCAAGCAGACAGCCCTCGGAATGCGAGAAGATATTTGCAGGTTATGTCTCCAACAAAGGTTTAATAACCAGAATCCACAGAGAACTCAAACGTGTAATCAAGAAAAGAACAAGTGATCCCATCTCAGTGTCAAGGGACTTGTAGAGAAACTTCTCTGAAGAAGACAGGCGCACAGCCTTCAGACATATGAAAAAATGCTCACCATCTTTAATCATCAGAGAAATGCAAATCAAAACTACCTTGAGATACCATCTAACTCCAGTAAGATTAGCCCATATCACAAAATCCCAAGACCAGAGATGTTGGCCTGGATGTGGAAAAAAGGGAACACTTCTACACTGCTGGTGGGAATGCAAATTAATATCTTCCTTTTGGAAAGATGTTTGGAGAACACTCAGAGATCTAAAAATAGATCTGACATTCAATCCTATAACTCCTCTACTAGGTATATACCCAGAAGACCAAAAATCACATTATAACAAAGATATTTGTACCAGAATGTTTATTGCAGCCCAATTCACCATTGCTAAGTCATGGAAAAAGCCCAAGTGCCCATCGATCCACAAATGGATTAATAAAAAATTGTGGTATATGTACACTATGGAATAGTATGTAGCCTTAAAGAAAGATGGAGACTTTGCCTCTTTCATGTTTACATGGATGGAGCTGGAACATATTCTTCTTAGTAAAGTATCTCAAGAATGAAAGAAAAAGTACCCAATGTACTCAGCCCTACTATGAAACTAATTTATGGCTTTCACATGAAAGCTATAACCCAGTTATAACCCAAGAATAGGGGGAAAGGGGAGAGGGAGGGGAAAGAGGGTGATTGGTGGGATTACACTTGCGGTGCATCTTACAAGGGTATGTGTGAAACTTAGTAAATGTAGAATGTAAATGTCTTAGCACAATAACTAAGAAAATGCCAGGAAGGCTATGTTAACCAGTGTGACGAAAATGTGTCAAACAGTCTATAAAACCAGTGTATGGTGCCCCATGATCGCATTAATGTACACAGCTATGATTTAA
>CAUYPK010028727.1:0-12504 GCA_963574355.1 Loris lydekkerianus | reverse complement strand
AAACTCAGCAAATGTGAAATGTAAATGTCATGCCACAGTAACTAGGAAAATGCCAGGAAGGCTATGTTGACTATTGGGATGAAAATGTGTCAAATGGTCTATGAAGCTAGTGTATGATGCCCCATGATCATATCAATGTACACAGCTATGATTTAATAACAATAATTTTAAAAAAGGAAATGTAGCCCATAAGATAGCAGCCTCAAATAATTAGGATTATGCGTGAGTCCACTGAATTCCATTCTGGAGAGTTATTAAATCATTAGGTAAAAACATTATCAAAGAACTCAAGGACTTTGCACAATAGCATAACTTTCCAAGAACTATCTGAAATACTGGCAGTTGATCTCAACTTGCAAAGTGTTTTCCTCTGTCAAAACGAAATCAGATTCTATGAGCTTGCCTATATTAGAGGCAAATTATAAGTCAAATTATATAGTATCTCTGTGTCTCTGGCTTATTTTACTTAGTAAAATATAATCCACCTTCATCCATTTTGTTGCCAACAGCACAATTTTTCCTCCCTAAGGCTGACAAATATTCTATTGTGCGAATATACCACATTTTCTTTATCCAATCATCTGTTGATGGACATTTGAATTGTTTCCATATATTGGTTCCCTCAAAGAGTTCTGAAATGAACATGGAATGCAGATATCTTTTTGAGATACCAATTTCAATTATTTTGAATATATAATTAGAAGTGGAATTGCTGGATCATATAGTCGTTCTATCTTAACTTTTGAGGACCTTCCATACTGTGTTCCATCACAGCTATACCATTCCCACCCACAGAGTGTAAGGGCTCCAGTTGCCCCACATCCTCACTGGTACTTGTTTTTACTGTGCAAATGTATGGGGGGCATGTGCCACTTTATTATGTGTATAGATGACATAGTGGTCAAGTCAGGGATTTCAGGTGTCTATCACTGAACACATATTATACCCATAATTACTTACCATCCAGCCCCTTTCTCCTCCCTCAACCTTCTTAGTCTTAATTGTCTCTCACTCCACTCTGTGTCCATGTGTGTACATTCTTAAGCACCCACTTGGGTGAACGTGCAAAATTTTACTTTCTGTGTCTGGCTTGTTTTAGTTAATATTAATAACCACCAGTTTCATCCTCATTGCTGTAAAACACACAGTTTTATTTGTTATACTTGGATAGTATGCTACTTAGGTGTGTATATATATATATTAGGCATTCATTAATGGACACTTAGGCCAATTCTACAATTTTGCTGTTGTGAATGGTGAACAATAAGCATGGGAGTGCAGATATCTCTTTAATATGCAGATTTCTCTTTTAACAGATGTATACCTAGTAGTGAGATTGCTGAATCAAAAGTTAACCAAACTTCTGTTTTTAATTCATTTTTTTTTTAATAATAGTCATTTTGACAGATGTGAGGTGACATCTCATTGTGTTTTCAATTTGCATTTCCTAATGATCAGTGATGTTTAAAATTATTAGTTAGTGTAACAAAGTAAGCACTTTTTTATATACTTCTTGGCCATATGTATGTCTTCACAGAAATATCTATTTGATTCTTTAGCCCATTTTTAAATTGTTAGTTTCTTCGCTATTGAGCTGTAGGAGTTTTTAAAAATATATTGGGATATTAACAAATATTTTCTCCTATCCTTTGTTAATTATTTCCTTTGCTAAGCAGCAGCTTTGTCGTTTCATGTCTCACTTGACTGTTTTTCTTTTTATTACCCATATTTTTGGCATTTTATCCAAGAAATCATTGCTGAGACCAATGTCAAGATTTTATGTATTTTCTAGGAGTTTAACAGTTTTTATCTTTATGATCTATTTTGCATTGACTTTCATATGTTGTATAAGACAAAGATTCAATGTTATTCTTTGCATGGGCCCATTCAGTTTTGCCAGTGGCATTTGTTGAAAAGGATATCATTTCCCTTTGTGTGTTCTTAGCACCCTTGTTGAAGATTAGGTGATTGTCTATGAGGTCAGACAATTAAGTCCACATCCTCATTCTAGAAAAAGTGTTACCTTACTCATGGCTGCATGGAAACCTTTAAAGTACTACCCCTGGGAATTGATGCATAGTCACCAGTGCCCAGTCCACCCTTCAAGGTAATTTTAGAACTCATTTTTCTGGAATGATGATCAGAGGTGTTGCCATACGAGGTCTGACAATTATGTTCGCAAACTCAGAAAAAGTTCGCAGACTTAATTGTCTGATCTTGCATGCATGAGTTTATTTCTGGGGTCTTCCTTCATCTCCATTGTTCTATAGGTATATTTATGCTAGTTCCTAATTGTAGCAAAAAGTAGGAAGGCAGTTTCCAGGGACTGGAGGTGAGGAAAAATTAGGAGTTGTGCAATGGATATGGAGTTTCAATTATATAATATGGGGTCTAGGCACCTGCTATACAAAACAGTCAATATAGTTAACAATACTATGTTGTGCACATAAAAATTTTTTTAGGAGGATAGATCTCATGTTAATTATTCTTATGGTAACAACAAAAACAAAGATGCACGGAGAAACTTACAGGTAATGACGTGTCTATTTAAAATTTTATAATAGTTTCATTGTGTATGAAAATGTGCACACTCATAAAATTATATACATTAAATATGTACAGTTTTAGTGTATCAATTTTATATAAAAATTAAATTACTTCTGATTATGTAAAAAATAAAATCACTAAAAAAGTCAGTTCCTAAAAAATTACCCTAAATCAGACACAAATCTGGTGTTTTAAAACTCAATTTCCTCTAAAGTACAAAGAAATGCAGGATTTGGCATAGAGATAGATGAGAAATAGAGAGCTCTAATTCAGGGTTATAAATCCATCCTGTGTGTACATGTGAGAAAGAGAATAAGCAGGTGCACCAGATGTTTTCAAAGACATTGAAGTTTGCATTGAAATATCACATGAAACTGTAAATATATTACAAAGAGAGAAATAGTTAATCAAAGATCTACATAAAACTCCAAACTGGAGTTCAGTAGGGCCCCACTTAACATTGTTGGTAAGTTCTTTGAAACTACAACTTTAATCAAACACATAGCAAAACCAATTTTTCCCAAAGTTATAACGAAAATCTGAAAACAGTAACATAACTTGAGGACCTGTTGTACGCTTACAGTCAGTTTACAGAAACTATTGGTGATATTAATAGTTACACAAGGAATAAGTTCTAAATGGAATAAAAGTAATGCTGTAAGTTCTTTCTTCCTACCCCTATTGACCCTCTTATCTCCAGTCAATCAATGGTCTACTTCTGTCCCTAATAGTTTAAACTTTCTTTGAATTTGATATAAATGTAATCATATAGTATGTAATCTTTCTAAAAATTTTCATGTAGAGATGAAAACAATGTAGACATAGGTCAGTACATGATGTCAAGATAGATTGCAAGAAGAAAATCTGACCTAGCTAAAAATTTCCATGACTCCTAAGAATAAAAGAATTATAATTTATGATCAGGACATTTTATGTTGCTTTTAACTTGCTTATGTTTGTTGATGCATCATTTATTTATACAGATGACCCTTGAACAACATGGTTTGAACTATATGGGTCTGAATATATGGTTTTCTTCTGCCTCTGTCACCCCTGAGACCACAGCCAACTGCCCCTCTTCCTCTTCAGCCTACTCAACATAAGGATGACGAAGATGAAGACCTTTATAATAATCCACTCTCACTGAAAGAATAGTAAATACGTTTTCTCTTCCTTATAATACTTTCTTCAGATTACTTTATTATAAAAATACAGAATATAATACATATAACATATAAAAGACATGTGAGTTGACTATGTTATTGGTGAGACTTTCTAGTCAATAGTAGGAAAGTCAGAAGTTATACATATTTTTGACTCTCTGGAGGTTAGGGGCCAAACCCATATGCTATTCATAGGTTAACTGTGTATTATATACATACATTTTTAATTTTTATAGCATGGGTTCATAAATATATACATTATTTTTCTGGACTGCTGTAACAAAATATCATAGAACAGGTAGATTAGAAACAAATTTATTTTCTCACAATTCTGGAAGCTAGAAGTCTAAGGTCAAATTGTGGACAGGTGCTTTCTTCTAAGGCCTCTCTCCCTGGCTTACAAATGACCAACGCTCTTAGTATCTGCAGTCAGCTTGCCTCTACATTTATGTTTGTGTCCTAATTGTCCCTTTTTATAAGGACACCAGTAATATTAAATCAAGTCCCACCCTAATGACTTTATTTTAACTTAATTACTTTTTTGTTTTTAATTATTTATTTGTTCATTTTTTTGAGACAGAATCTCACTATGTTGCCCTCGGTAGAGTGCTGTGGTGTCACAGCTTACAGCAACCTCAAATTCTTGGCCTTAAGCCATTCTCTTGCCTCAGCCTCTTATGTATTTGGGACTACAGGTGCCTGCCACAATGCCCAACTATTTTTTGTTATAGTTGTCGTCGTTTATCTGGTCCATGCTGGGTTCAAACCTGCTAGCCTTGGTGTATGTGGCTGGCACTGTAACCACTGTGCTATGGGCACTGAGCCTTAATTACCTTTTTAAAGGATGGACCTCTAAATATAGGCATGTTCTGAGTTATCTGGGGTTAGAACTTCAACATATGAAATTTGAGGAGACAATTCAACTTAATACAATTAATCCTTACCTTTATAAAATCCTGAAAGTAAAGTTCATGTTGACAAATTCAACTGTATATCTTTAGGGCTTTTGGAAGAATGCTTTTAAGATCTATATGAGTGATACATATTATAATGAATGTTTTCGGGCACAGAAAATACTTCTAAACTGTAAAATGATATATATATTATTGCCACTTAACCCACAGTTAAATTCTCCTATGTTCTCATGAGTGACATTAAAACATTACTTTGTTTCATCTCTGTTTTGTGAAAAATACATGTACAAATTTGTTTTATAGAGAAAATAATTTTATTACTAATTTTACTGATTATCACTATTATCATTGGTTTTCTCTCTACATAATTTTCCAATATGTTCAAGTAATTTTTTTAACTTCATTTTTAATTAGTAATCATAAATGTTAATTTTTCTATTGGGGGAGAAGCTTTCTAAAAAAAAATCATAATTAAAATGGAAGAAAAAAGTTCATACCAATTTTTTGGTACAATTCAAAATTTAAGATGTTTAGAAATAAAAATTATGATCTCTCCACAAAACATAATGGTTTTTATTGTTATTGAAATAGTGCAATTTCAGAGGTGATGGCAAAATAAAATGTCACTTGATCATATCCCCCCACAAGAATTCTATGCCCATACAAAGTCAAAAATCTGTCTGCAGGAGCTGATGTTTGGGAAACCCTGGTGGAATGCAAGTCTTTGGAGGATTATTTTGAGTGTGCAGACCAATACCCAGGTGGCTGATCTGCCTAGCTTACTCCTGGGTTCAAAATGGGAAATAGTCTAGATCACCAGCATGCATGACTGACAACAGTTGACCCTCTTGACCTTGAACCTGAAATCAAAACCATCTGCCAATATATCTAGAAGGAATCTCAGACACAAGTGCCATGGTGGAAGGAATCTCATACACAAGTGCCTGTATGCTCACTGACGTGAAAGTTGCCTTCTGGTTCAGTTCCAGCTCCACTCCACTGAGACCAGAGCTCAGAGCTTCTTGAGCAAGGACCCAGAGAGTGACTCACTCATATTTCTCAACACAGGAGTCTGAGCTTCCCTGACAGGTTTGACAACCTCTGTCCCACAGAAAAATCAAAAGGGTCCCAGCCTCAGCTCCGCCCCCTCCTGCTGTAATCAGGGAAATATATGGTCGGTACTGAGACTTGCTGGGAGACAAGTGCTGCTGTAGCCAGTAAGACCAGTTTATTTAGTCTCTGTCCAACAGGAGATCCTGTGGGAGCCCAGGCTCAACTCTGGCCCATGCTGCTGCAGTTAAGTTCTGTCCTATTTGTGCAGGGTTTTCCTGGGAGATGCATGCCCCTGTGAGCCAACAAGACCAGGCTCTCCAGCCTCCATCTCACAACGTACTATCAGAGGGCCCAGTCTCAGCTCAGGCCCCTTTTGCTGTAGTCAGGGAACTATCACATCTGTGCTAAGACCTCCTGAGGGATGTGTACCTGACAGACCAACCAGACTGGCTGCCCTACAGCAGAGCTGGAAGGGGTCCTGTCCCAGATACAGCCACATATGCCACAAGCAGAGAACTATATCATCTGTGCAGGAAATGCTGAGAGAGACATGCACTCCTCTACCTAACACAGGATTTTTTTGTTATTGTTGTTGTGCAGTTTTTCTTTTTGGCTGGGGCTGGGTTTGAACCCGCCACCTCTGGCATATGAGGCCAGTGCCCTACTCTTTTGAGCCACTGGCGCCGCCCCCAGTACAAGATATTTTAACCTCTTCCCCACAGCAGATCCTAAGGAAGGTCAGTCTTAACTCCAGCTATTCCCACTTCATTTGGAAACTACACCATCAGTGCTGAGACCTTCTGAGGGACATGCGACTCTGAGCCAACGAGATAGGTACTCCTGCCTCTGTCTCATAGTAAATTTTAATGGACCCAGTCATAGATCTGACTCCCTCTCCTGCAACCAGAGAACTGTCCTATTTGTGCAGGAACTTGCTGGACAACGTGTATGCCTTACAGCCAAGATTGGGCTTTCTAGCCTGTCTCATAGCTGATCACAGGAGTTCCCAGACTCATCTCTACTCTCCTCCCCTTGCCATCAGGGAACTGTCCTTATTCGGCAATCCTTCCAGGAATTCTAAGCAGGCTGCTGAGTTTGCTGAGCCTGTGACCACTGTAGCCATCCCAGCATTAGTGGATACTCTAAGCCCATGTTTTCTGGGAGAATCATGAAGAATTTGAAGCTGATATAGTTTTCCTGCCTAGATAGACCTGGGGAAGACCCAAGGAAGGTACAGGGGCTGGATAGGAATTTTGACCAGGGACTTAAGTTGAGGAAACTGTCCTGATGTCCCAGATGGATGTGTCTCCCAACAAGCTTCCCAGGTGTGCACATACAGGATGTATTCCTAACTCCAGCAGGAAGGCGTGAACATGAGACTGGATTTTCTTAGAGTTGCTATGGGACAGGCCTGGCCTCAGCTCAAAGAGAGGAATGCATCACTTACAAGTTCCTGTACTGGTAGGATAGTTTCCCAGCTATAACAGGAAGGGCCAGAGCTGAGACCCAACCACCTCAAGATCCACATTCACATACAAAGGCTAGAGAGCCCATCTTGTTGGCCCATTGGCATGTCCCTTCCAGAAGTTGCCTGCACAGATAAGATAGTTCTCGACTACGTGAAAAGATACAGTCAGAGGAGGAAACAAAGAATCAGAAGGAATGAAGAAAGTTTACAGGATCTACGTATACTATCAATAGATCAAATATTTGGCTTACTGGTGCTAAAGAGGGGACTTAGAATGACAAAGGGTTCAACACTTATTCAATAACACTAAAAACCTTTCCAAAGCTGAAGAGATTTTATAATTATTCAGGAAGGTCAAAGGTCAGCTTCAGATTCCAACTAAATAAAAGCACTCCATGACATAACCAAATTCTTGAAGAAAGTCAAAGAGAGGATCTGGGTGAGAAGGGAGTTAATCTGTACAATTTTTTTTGCTATTAAGTTTGCATTAGTTTTAAGTAAATCATAACTAAAGGATGTATTTTGTTAGTCTCATAGTAACCTCGTAGCAAAAATTTAGAATAGACACACTAAAATTAAAAAAAAAAAAACTAAAACATACTACCAGAGAAAAATCACTTAATCTCTCACATACAACAGTAGGAAAAATGAAAGGAGGAAGAAAGGGAGGGAGGGAGGGAGGGAGGAAGAGGTACAAAAATACATAAAAACAAGTACAAAATACCAATACTAAGTCCTTATTTAGCATACAATGCTAAATTTTCCAATTAAAAAGAGAGTGGTTAAATGGATTAAAACAATTCCCAACTATATGCTACCTACAAGAAATTCAAACTATAGACAACATAGATTAAAAAGCAATGTAATACAAAAAATATTCCTTGTGAAAGGAAAGCAGAAAAGAACAGAAGCAGCTATACTTAGATAAAATAGACTAAGTCTAAAGCTGTGAAAAGAGACAAAGTCATTGTATAATGATATAGTGGTCAATTCATCAAAAGGATAAAACAATAAATATATATGTACCCCAAACAGGAATATCAAAATATATCAAGTATTAATAGATCTAAAGGGCAAAATAGACTTCAATATAATAACAGGAGGGGACTTTTAGCAATGGACAGATCATCCCAGCAGAAAATCAACAAAGTCATTGGAGTTAAACTATACTCTAGACTAAATAGAATAGTACATATTCATAGAACATTTCATCCAACTTCTCCATAATACATAATTTTCAGTACCATATGTTAGGAAACAAAACTAGTCTCAACAAATTATAAAACCCTACTATCAAGTGTTTTTCTGACCATAATGGAATAAAACTAGAAATTAATAAGAGGGACTTGGCAACTGTAAAAATACAAGGAAATTAAACATGAGCCTGAATAGTTCAATAATCAAATTAATAAATTTTTAAAAATTCTCAAACAGCAGAAATGAAAACCTATGGAACATACCAAACCTATGGAATACAGAGGAAACAGCACTAAAATGGAAGTTTATAGCAATAAATGCCTCTCTCACTAAAACAAAGACTTCAAATAATCAACCCTGATGCACCTCAAGGAACTAGAAAAATAACAAATAGAAGCCCAAATCAGTAGAAAAGAGATCATAAAGATTAAAGCAAAAATAAATGGTACTAAGACTAAAAAAAATTACTGAATAAAAGCTATTATTTGCATATAAAAACAAAATTGAAAAATCTTTAGGTATACTAAGACAAATAGAGATAAATACAAAGTCTCCAAAAGAAAGAAAACATTACAAACACCACCACAGAAACAAAGGATCATTACAGACCAACAGCTATATGCAAACAACTGGGAAACCTTACAGGGGTGTCCAACCTGCCACCCATGGGCTGAATGTTGATTTTGTGAGGCAGTTTTTTGCTTATATGTGGTGTTGGATATCACAAAAATTATGCACAGACTTTTCTTTTTTGCTAATCAACTTTCATTAGCGTTTTTACATTTAACGTTGGGTCCAAGACAATTCTTCCAATGTGCAGCAGAGAAAAAAAAAGACGTTGGACACCCTGTAAGAAACGCATAAATTTCTGGATATACACAACCTCCTAAGACTGAACCATTAAGTAGTAGAAAACCTGAACGGACTAATAAGTAATAAGTAGTAATAGAAAATCTCTCATCAAAACAAAACAAACCACAAAAGGATTCATTGCTAAATTCTGTCAAACATTTTAAGAACTAACACCACTTGTATCCAAAGTATTTCTGAAACTGGAAGAAAAGGGATTACTTTCAAACCCATTCTATAAGGACATCGTTGCTCTGATGTCAAAACTATACAAGGACATAACAACAAGAAAATATTACAGGCCAGTATGTCTGATGAGCATAGGTACAAAAATCCTCAACAAATGACTAGCAAATGAAACTCAATAACATTAAAGAGATCATTCACTAAGACAAAGTGTTTTTTATCCCAGGGATCCAAGGACGTTTCAACATATGCAAACAATGTGATACATCACATCAACATAATAAAGAACAAAAACCATATGATCATTTCGATACATGCTGAAAAGCATTTAATAAAATCCCTTCATAATACAAAATCCCTTCAAATTGGGAATAGAAGTAATACATGTCAACATGGTAAAGACTATATACAATATACCCATAGCTAATATTCTGAACTGGACAAAATTGAAAATCTTCCCATTAATCCTTTCTAATCTAATTTTTCTGCCACTTACTCTCCAGCTCTTTATTATTTGGGTCAGGTCATTTTCCTACAAGAACAAATCAAAACACATGGCCTGCCAAGAAACAGGAACTGTACAGCCTGCAGTATTAGTTAGCCACAGTCTGTACTACCTGAAGAAATGCATTAGGCTTCCACAGCCATCACAATAAAAACACGTGGGCCCTCTTCCAATATCAGGGCAGAACTGGAAAATCATTACACTGGACAAGATGCAACAGAGGGATTCAGAAAGTGTTAAGATCTAGAATGAAGATGCCCATTTCCACTTTTTAAAATTTTTTGTTAAATCATAATTGCATCATTTAGGGGTACAATGTAATGATTTGATGTACAATGTAGAATTCTTAAATCAAACTGATTAATATAAACCATCACTTCAATTACTTATTTTTTGTAGTAAGACATTTATAATTTGCTCTTAACTATTTTGAAATATACCCTTGCATAGTGCACATTAGGTGAGATCCCACCAAATGCCCTCCCTCCAGCTTCTTCCCTCCCACTTGTTCGACTATATTTATGTTTTACCATTTGTGTGTCTATGTATTTTTTATAATAGTATTGAGTACATGGAATACTTCCCCATCCCCATTCTTGACATACTTTACTAAGAAGGGTATGTTGTAACTCTATCCAGGTAAACATAAAGATGTAAAGTCTCCATCTTTTTATGGCTGAATAGTATTCCATGGTGTACATATACCACAATTTGTTAATCCATTCATGGATTGATGGGCTTTTGGGATGCTTCCATGACTTAGCAATTATAAATTGGGCTGGCAATAAACATTCTGGTTCAACTGTCTTTGTAGTAAAACAATTTTTGTTCTTCTGGGTAGAAACCTAGTAATGGAGTTGTGGGATCAAAATGAAGGTCAACTTTTTTTTTTTTTTTTTTTTTTTTTTTGAGACAGAGTTTCTCTGTTGCCCTTGGTAGAGTGCTGTGGCACCACAGCTCACAGCAACCTCAAACTCTGGGGCTTAAGAGATTCTCTTTCCTCAGCCTCCCAAGTAGCTGGGACAATAGGTGCCCCCCACAATGCCCAGCTATTTTATTATAGTTGTCATTGCTGTTTAGCAGGCCCATGCCAGATTTGAACCCACCAGCCTTGGTGTATGTAGCCAGCCTCCTAACAATTGAGCTATGTGGCGCTGAGCCTGGAAGGTCAACTTTTAATTCATTGAGGATTCTTCATACGTTCATAAAGGTTATATTAGTTTGCAATCCCAGCAGCAGTGTAGAAGTGTTCCCTTCTCTCCATATCCATGCAAATATTTGCAGTTTTGGGACTTTGTGATATGGGCTATTCTTATTGGAATTAGGTGATCTCTCAAAGTGGTTTGATTTGCATTTCTATAATGATTAAAGATAATGAATATTTTTCACCTATTTATTGGCTATTTATTGGCTATTTGTTTGTCATCCTCAGAAATGTTTCTGTTCAAGTCTCTTGCCCACAATGAAATGGGTTGCTTGTTCTTTTCTTATTGAGTTCTCTGTTGATTCTAGTTATTCACCACTTTTTATATTCAACATAGTACTGAAGTCCCAGCCAGAACAATGAGGCAAGAGAAAGAAACAAAGGGTCTCCAAATTAGAGAAGATGATATGATCTTATATTTTATAGTAGGGCCCTTCAAAAAAATAAAAAAGAAAAACTTAGAACTAATAAAAAATTTAGTAAATTTACAAGACTAAAAAAACCCAACATACAAAACCCAGTATTTCTGTACACTAACATTAGTCAATCTGAAAAAAAATAAAGCAATATCATTTACAATATTTAAAAAAAAATACTTAGAAATAAATTTTAAAAAAGCAGTAAGATTTCTACCAGGAAAACTAGAAAACACATGATGGAAATTAAAGAGGACACACACAAAAAACAGATATCCAAGCCTCATGGATTGGAAGAATTCATAGAGTTAAAATGTCTATACTACCCAAAGTGATCCACAGATTTAAGGTAATTTCTACACCAATGATATTCTTCACATAAATAGATTTAAAAAAAGTCAGAGTGTAATTGCTTTCTGATAGACATTATTTAGGGTTGAATAGTTTTCCCCCCAAATACATTGGAAGTCATATGATCTAGCACCTCAGCTATAATAATACTTAGAGAAAGAGCCTTTAAAGAGATAATTAAGCAAAAATGAAGTCTTTAGGGTAGAACCTAATCTTAATGTTTCTCTTACAAAAGAGATTAAGACACAGACATATATACAAAGGGAAAACCATTTGAAGTCACAGGGATAATGGCCCTTCATTCCATCTAAGTTCCTCCAAAAAAAATATTTCTTACCACTGAGTAGTGCTCTACAATATACATATAAACATGTGTATATTATGGAGCCTAATATGTACATAAACAAATGTACATAAACATTTTATCTTCTCAGTTAATGGGCACTTAGCTTGATTCCATGTTTTTACGATTGTGAATTATGCTACAAACATTATCATAAGGGAAGTAACTCAGGAACAGAAAAATAATTGTTGCATGTACTAAACTATGGCTACAGGAGAGCACACAGCATGGTATACTGAACACGAGAGACTCACAAGATGAGGGAGGGGAGGATGGAGGAGGGAGGGGAGGATGGAGGAGGGGAGGAT
>CAUYPK010028726.1:0-18415 GCA_963574355.1 Loris lydekkerianus | reverse complement strand
ATATTCAACATAGCCTTCCTGGCATTTTCCCAGTCACCGTGGCATGACATTTACATTTCACATTTGCTGAGTTTCACCCAGCATCTTTTTTTTCTTACAGACTTCTGAATCCTCTGAGAAAGACAAAGAACTTGGGTAGATTATCTTAAACTATTAGCTTCATAATATCTAGTCTAGTTGACAAGGCTTGGATTGCAGCAACAATGGACTTTCTAATAGTTCACCCCAGAATTGGACCTACCTTCTTGGGTAGAGGTAGCAATGAATTAGCCTCCCCTTATGGGAGCTGCCCCTCTATAACTTATGGAACTAGCCTTCCCTTATGGGGGCTGCCCCTCTATAACTTATGGTATGTGTGCTCTCTGTGAGTAGGCAGCTCCCAGAAGGAAGGAAGGGAAGGGGATGAGCCATGTACACTCATGTTCTTATGTTAAACTCACTTATCAAATAAGTCTTCCTACTTTCAGGGAGAAGCTGAAGGCAAGAGTCATAGAGGAAATGGGTATTGAACTAGTGGATCTCCCTCCACATGCAAGGCACAATTAAGAGAACAGATAAAATGCTATTTTTGAACATGACTAACCATAATCAGAAGTCGTATGAAAAATATAAAATGCAACATATAATGTACTACATATAATAACATAAAAACAAAAATAGAGACAATGACGCAATCAATCCCAATGTACCATTATTCAGTTTCAATGATTATCTACATTTTACTACAGATACATATTTTTATATTCAAGTTATTGGAAAAGTCAAAAAGTGGCATCAGAATAATATATTGCATATTAATATAAAATGTTGAGTGCAACAGTGAGTTGGTTTATAGAGTGTAGACCTGTCCGCATCCATGGGAAGACGTCCTTCTATGTGTTCCCCATGTCGTCCAACACAATAGAGCACTTGTGTGTTTCCTTTTATCTCCCCGGCTTCTTCTTGTCATCCACTTCTACTTCAAAAGATTCTCTAATGTGACAAAGTTGGAGACTGATTCTTCTCTAGTACCAAAAACACTCCTTTGGGGTAGAACACCCAGTGGCAAGGATCTGGTCAGTCAGTGACAGTAAAACATGACCCAGAGAGAGATTAAAAATGTTTATTTTGTGTTATTGATACTAAGGAATCACGGATTTATAGAGTTTGAAAAAAATAGAACTCCTAAGCCATCCTAAAATACCTCTACAAGATATTTTTAAGTGGTGAGTCTGATGAATAAATCAGTATAGTGTTTGGGACCTCATTCCTGAAGAAAGATGCTGTTCCACTGTTAGGTCCAAACCTAATTTCCTATAACTTTCCCCATAGTTGTAGGGTTCAATCCTGAAGAGACATAGAGAAATTTTACAGCCCCATCAAATATTTGCCAGCTCTTCAAATATTTTAAGACAGTCTACATTTCCCTCTTTGGACTTATCATCTTTGATTAGAACACAAAATGCTTTCAACTATTTCTATATTGGGATATTTTCCAGAACCATCCAAATGCTGGGTTCCCAATTCTAAATACATTCTAGATTATCAATGAACCACTTATAGTGTGATGTCTGGAACTGAGCACAGTTTATTATACAAAAGCGTATTAGGTTTTCCAAGCCCTATGAGGTAGATACATCAGTAAATATAGCAACTTCCTGCCCTCAGTTGTCTGAAAGCAGGATTGTTAACTTTAACTTTGGCCTAGAGTTTCTTTTCTTCTCATTTCATTTTCTTCCCTTCCAATTTTCCTTTTTTTTTTTTTTTTTAAATCCACGTCAGTACAGTTTATATTAAACTGTGGTCAAACAAAATGGTAGCTATTTCCTATGTAAATTAGGTAAGACAGTAGATCTTTCTATTTTGTACTTGTGACCTTGGTCTTTGAACCTAAATATAAATTTTACATGTATTTGCATTGAATTTCAGCCTGTTGAAAGCTACTGAAAGCTTCCTGAATCCACACAGAAGAGTGGGTAATATTTTTCAGCTTTATATGTTTGTCAAATTTGATAGATGTGTCCAGTCTGAGTCATTGATAAAGATTTGCTTGCAATTTTTCTCTGACAATATTCCTCCAAATAGGCACAGTAAAATTAGGTAATGCCTTTTGGCAGTCATTTGTTAAAACATAGAATCCCTAATAGCCTATGATCTTGTGTCACCACTGTCTCCTGGGCCTTTTGATTGGTATTATTCACTAGCAAAGACCCAGAATTTAGCATATTAGGACAGTATGTTTAGCATCTTTCTTTAGCATCTCCAATTCTAGGACCCTGCTTTTGGCTATGAGAGAGTAACATGGACTGGATTTACCCTCCTACAATAAATTAGAAAAGCAAACTTGGGACTTTTGGGTGGGATTGCAAACTAACACAACCTTCTTGGAAAGAAGTATGGTGAGTTCTCAAAGAACTAAAAGTTGACTTTTCATTTGGTCCCACAATTCTATTACTTGGTATCTACCCAGAAGAACAAAAATCGTTTTACCACAAAGATTTGAATGTGTATTGCAGCCCAATTCATAATTGCCAAGTCGTGGAAGCAACCCAAATGCCCATCAACCTGTGAATGGATTAACAAATTGCAGTATGTGTACAACATGGAATACTCTTCAACCATAAAAAAGATGGAAATTTACATCTGTTGTGTTTACCTGGATGGAGTTGAGACACATTCTTAGTAAAGTGTTTCAAGAATGGTAAAAATGTATCTAATGTACTCAATACTATTATGAAATCAATATATAAACATTTACACACTCATAAGAATGATAAAACGCAAATATGGTCTAGCATGGGGGAGGGGTGAGGAGGGAAACGGAAAGGGTGAGGGCGATTGGGGGGAGGAGGGAGGGCATTTGGTGGGATCTCGCCTAATGCAAGGGTATATTCCAAAATAACTAAGTAAATTATAAATGTCTTACCACAGAAAATAAGTGAGGTGATGGCTATTTTAATAAGTTTGATTTAAGCATTCTACATTGTATGTCAAATCATCACATTGTGTCCTATAAATGTATACTGTTATAATTTTAATTAAAAATTAACTTAAAAGTGTAAAAAAAATAAAAAAAAATCCAGTTTATAACCATCAGACAACAGGAAGCTCAGATCTGTGACCTCCCAGAGAAGGGAATGAATGAGTTAAGTTCTATAACAACTTTGACCTGGAATCAATTTCTAGACACCAGGCCCCAGGTGGCAGGTGCAGGGTTTGGGGTGGGGGTGAGGAGGGCTTACTGAGGTGAGGAGACAGTGATTAGAGTCTGGAGGGGGTAAGATGGCTGGAATTTACAGGGCAGAGTCATAGAAAGGAAGAAACTTTGCAGAATAAGAGCTCCAGAAATCTGCAAGGACGTCTTTTGGGTCTGTGTTGAATACCAACCTGTGTATGAGTAAAGTATTTACTCACAAAGTATTTCATCACAATGCTGAGAATAAAGCAACCAAGGACTATCAGGCGAACAGTGTCCAGAGGTCACACAGTAGAAATAAAATTGAGTATCTGATTAAAGGCTACTCGAGACCCACCCCCAAAAGGTTAAAAGCAAGGCTTAAAGGGACCCAACTGATCTGAAAATAATATAACCACCAAAATGAAGTCCATACTCAGACAAGGAACACAGTGATATCCAGCTCTCAGCAAAGTGAAAATTAATAATGTCTAACATCTAAGTTAAAAAATATGTGAAGAAGTGAGAGAATATAACCCAAAATGATAAGACAACAGAAACTCATCAGAAATGACAGAGATAGTAGAACTAACAAACAAGAACATTAAAACAGCTCTTATTAAATTATGTTAAACTATGTAAAAGAAAACACAAACATGATAAGGAGAAAAGTAGAAGGTACAATAAAGACCTGAATAGGATTTCCAGAGTGTAGCAACCCGTATAGCCTATGGCGAGGAGGAGTGGGAGTTATAAGAAATACTTATATATCTCAATAATGGAACACATTGGTGAAAAGGGTATGGAAAGGGATTTAGCTCTCCTAACAAGCATGAGAGCTTGTGAGATGAGAGCATTGGTGAATTGGCAGTCTCTGCACCGGTGGTGTTGAGAGGCATGAGATCAGCCTTATACAGGCTGGAGGAGAAGGCAGCGGGGAGCATGCGCATTCGATCACGGACTCGCTTACTCCTCTGTCTCCTCTCCTGCCTGCAGAACGCCAGCACGGCGTCTCTTTGCTGAAAAGTACTAACTAAGCTCTACTAAAGACTAAAATCTATCTATTCTAAGACTACTTTACTCTCTCCCGTCAGCTAAAGTAGATAGCCCTCAGGCACCTAAGAGCAATTGTTCCTGAGCAAGGCAGCTTAGTGGTCTGCGTCCGGAACTTAGTTAAGCCGGGCAGAGACCTGGCCAGTCCTGGGCCCTGACAAGCAGTGGCAGTGGTGGGCTGTGACACCAGAGACAAAAATTGCATCAGGAACAAAAATTTCACTGAATGGGATTATCAGGAGCACAGGTACTATAGAAGAAAAGCAAGTGAACTTCAGAACATAGCAATATGCTTTATCAAGAAGGATGCAAAGAGAAACGATAATTTAAAAATGAACATATATTTAAATAACATGTCTTTGAGTTCACAAATACGTTATATACATACACACACACAGAGGAATTATAATAATAATTATAATCAGATTAATATAAGGGTACAGATGATTAGGTTGCAGTGTTTATGTTTGTTAGGTGAAGTCCAGGTTGTAGTCAAGCCCTTCACCCAGGAGGTGTGCCACGTACCCCTGCAGTGTGCCCATTAGGTGGGACCTTGCCAATCCCCCTCCCTCCTTCCCCTTCCCCCACTTGAATTTAATTATGTTTTTCCCGCCTGTGGGCATGCACCTGTTCCTCTCCCGGCTTCATATTACTTTTGAGTAATTGGATACTTGCTTTTCTATTCTCACACAATGGAATTCTATTCAGCCTGAAAAAAGGAGATGCTGCCATTTGCAACAACATGAATGAGCCTGGAGGATATTGTGTCAGTCACAGAAAGACAAATAATGCATGATTCTGTTCACATGTGGAATCTAAAGATGTCGAAGTAGAGAATAGAATGGTGGTTACTAGGATCTGGAGGTGGGGGGAAGGGTCAAATGATACAAAATTTCATTTAGAGAGGAGGGACAAATTCAAGAGATCTACTGTATAATGTGGTGACTGTAGTTAATAAAAATGCATTGTAAGTTTGAAAATCACTGAGAGTAGATTGTAAGTGTTTTTACCTTAAAAATACAATAAGTATGTGAGGTAATGTACAAGCCAATTAGCTCAATTTGGCCATTCCATGAGGTAAACTTTGTTTTTTTTTGAGACAGTCTCAGTCTTTCACTTTGGGTAGAGTGCTATGGCGTCAGAGCTCACAGGAATCTCAAACTCTTGGGCTCAAGCCATTCTCTTGCCTCAACCTCCCAAGTAGCTGTGACTGCAGGTGCCCACCATGATGCCTGGTTAGTTTTTCTATTTTTAGTGGAAACGGAGTCTTGCTCTTGCTCAGGCTGGTCTCGAACTCCGGAGCTCAAGTGATCCACCTGCTTTGGCCTCCCAGAGTGCTGGGAATACATGTGTGAGTTACTGTGCCTGGCTGATGTATACATATTTTAAAGCATTGCATTGTAGCTGATACATATCTACAGTTAAAGAAAGAAAAAATATATTTCAAAAGGAACTTTCTAAAAATAAATGAACATGTGACCCATGGGGCAATATCAAGCAGTATAATATTTGTGCAATTGGAGCTACAGAAGAATGGGGTTGGGTTGTACATGTAACTGAAGAAACAATGGCTAAGATTTGTTTTAAATTTTCACTAAAACCCATTATATAAATTTATAGATTAAGAAGTTCAATAAAAATAAGCAGGATAGACACATGCACACACATACAAAATGTACCAAGGCACATCTTAACAAAATTACTAAAAATCAATAAAAAAGAAAAATTTTAAAAAGAAACCAGAGAAGGAAAATACATGCTATATGCAAAAGAACAAAAATGAAAAATATTACAAAATTTTCATCAGAACCATGCAAGCCTAAAGCAATGCAATATGTTTAAATTTCAAAAACCAAAACCCAAACCTGTCAACGTAGAGTTTTATAGCTTGAAGACAGTATCCTTAGAAATGAAGATAAAATAAAAACCCCTCTTCAGACAAACACTGAGAGATTTCATTACCAGCAGACCTGCACTTTAAAAAATGTTGAAGAAAGTTCTTCAGGCTGAAGGAAAATAATACCAGAGCACAGACACGCTAAATATGTTGGCAAATAAAACAGATATTTTCCCCTCATTTTGGTATCTCTTTAAAAGATAACTGACTATTTAAATCATAGGTAATAATTATAATAATAATGTATTGTAGTGTTAGTAAAATATGTGTTGGTAAAATTTATGACAACATAACATAAAGGACAGGAAAAGAGAGACAGAGGTATACCGTATGAGGTTCTTATACTACACATGAGATAGTATGTTAATTATTGGAAGGTAGATTGTGCCAGGTTAGAGATGTGTATTATAAACCTGAGAGCAACTCCTGAAAACAATTTAAAAAGAGGCATAACTAACAGGTCAATTCTGGAGATAAATGGAATACTAAAATCTCAATGCAAAATTTCCTGTACCCTGTACTCTGACACACGGATCCCAGCCCGTGTTCACTGATGTATTTCATTCTTATTCCAGTGGAATTACTCCCTTCTAAATTACCTGTTGAAGAACTGGGGAAATTTTTCTGCTCACCTCCTGTCCCTATGTTGTCATTCCCCAGTGAGCTACCTTGGAGCTGGCACCCAGCACTCACAGTTGTTCCCTGCCATCAGTACCCCATCCAGATCCATCCTCTCCAGAAGCACAAAATTCACAGAACTAGCCGTTCTTGCTAATAAAAACACACACATTCTCTTTATGTAGCTCTCCAGGATGTTTATTATGGAAGAATGAATGAATGAACGCAACAATCCTGCCTAACTATTAAGGTACTTGCTACTTTTCTAGAAATATTTGCTTAGGTCTCAGGATCCAGCTTCAGGGTGACCTCTTCTTTCAATCTTCTCTTGACTCCCACTCTGGAGACCATCTTGTCTTTCTCCAAACTACTTTTTCTACTTTGACTATAGTGATGTAGGCAGATATCTCTCTATTTCAGTTTAAATTCCTTGAGGGTATTATGGTTAATAGTATTGATGGCTAATAATCACATTAGCAAAAGCTGTAATCATTGAACATTTAGTATGTGCCAAACATTGTGCTAAATCCCTTCCACATATTGAGTTAATTATAATTCAACCAATTATGATCCATACCCCATGATAGATATGGATACTATCATCTCTCATTTCAAAGATTAGGAAATCAAGGATTAGTTACTTATTTATGATCCCATAGCCAGTAATGGGTGGTGATGATAAAGTTGGAACCCAGATTTTTTTCTGTGTATAATTTTTTTTTTTTTTACTTGCTAGTATTCTGCAGCCCTGCAGCCCAAACCTATCTATGTTCTTCATAGTACTCAGAACACAGAACATAGTAGGAACTTAGTAAATATTTGTTGAACAAACATATTCAGCCACATGTGGGATAAATTTTAACAGGGAACTCTGGAAGGTGCAGCCCTGGCCGAGGGATGGGTCATTTTGTAAATAGAATAACAAAAGCTATTTAGGGTAGGGGTAGGACAGCAGACAGTCCCCTCCAATCTGGGGTCACAGCCTCTTCCACCTGCCCTAATTCTGAGCCTGCTGATGAGACGGCTACAGACCATCTGTCTCGTAAGGTTAGATCACTTTAGGAATCCTGGAAGTTCTTGCTTCCTATATCTTATAAGCCTCAGGCAGCATGTTAATTATAGTGCACATTTTTGTGCTTTTAAAATTCAAATGTTTTAAAAAATGTGTACGTTTTGAAGACATTTTAAAAACCCACCAACCCTAAACATCAGGTCATGAAGATTGTTCCTAATGTAATATAAATGTATTGCGGTATAAATGCAATGTAATATATCATCATTAGCTAAATGTCAGGGTGGAAAGTAATGAGTCATCCTAAAAAGTCTTTGATTCCATGGAGTGTATTTATTTATTCTGCTTAAGAACTCAACTTTGCTATTTAAATGAATACAGTTTATGGATCTATTATTAATGATACTATTAAACTCTACAAGCTGACCAGATTCAACTTTCAGTTTTGATTTGTTTTTTCTTATTTACACTTTATAGATAGTATAGCTATGTACTAAAAACAACAACAAAAAACAAAACAAAACAACAGCAAAAACAAAACCAAACACTAGTATTTGCACTGAAAGAGTGTGAGGATTTTTATTTATTATGAAAAGCGAAGTTTCAACTCTTCGTTCCTTCTAAAATTATGATGCTGTTTGAAAATACGTTCCACTTCTCATCATTTTAAAAATTCAACCTTTGAATTCTAAATCAGCTAGCACTTTGAAAGATTTTAAATATAGATCATTAATATATTAGTATAAAAAGTCTTTTACTGTTTAAAAAATCACCAATAACATATTTTGATAAATATCTCAAGGCAAAAATCCAAATTTCTTGTTCCAAATGGTCTTACTGAGTTTTATAACCTGAACTGAAGTCTTCTATGAGTATGAATTATGGGTGATCTTAACAAGACTTCTTTCTCTAATTGGAAAATTTAATTTGATTAAAATGACAATTCTACACATATAGTCATATTTATTTCCATTTGAACCTATAAATGGTCTAAAAATGTTTTCAGAATGTTAAATAAGGCCATAATGAGTTTCCTATGGTTGAGTAAGGATGCACAAATTAGTATTATAACGTTGCAATTAACATCCATCTTGACTGGGTTAAACTTTGCCAAATTTTTCCTTTTTGCTTTTGAATAATGCAAAAATAATTCTGAGGTAAAATAGTATGAGGAAAAGAAAGCACCACTGGCAACTAGAGAGATTGCATTGCTCAAGGATTTTTTTTTTTAATTAAGTAACATGTTCCCCCCAGGGAAATAAAATATACGAAAGAAGCTCTTTGCATTTTTTTGACCTCAAGTGGAAACAAGGTCAATATTTCTTGCTCATCATCTATTTCTTACAAACCTTTCACATTTTCTACAGCTATATACGTGTGGACACATTTTATTTCTTTTCAGACCTTGTTCACACAGGGTAGAGCATCCTGGTTCCTGCATATTTGTGTATCTGGCTATGTTGGGTCACAATTTTATCCCTTTTTGATTGTAATCTTGGTTCTTACTAGAATAGAATCATAGCCCATCAAATATAACATGCAACTTAAATCAGGCCTCTTCACATATGTTTAATAATATTTATTTCATGGGGATAATGACCCTGAAAGAAAAGCACTACAGACATATTGAGTGATTTTATGAAATATGGGTCAGACTTTACCCTAAGAATACATAAAATTTTCCTGAAAGGCATTAACAAGTCCAGTCTTTGTTTATGTCTAATCTCCCATGCTAACTTAACCTTGGGTAAAGCACTTGTTTGCTGTGATCATCTGTTTTCTCACTTGTAAAGTGAGAAGTTTCAGCTTCATAATTTCTCAGTTATCCCCCATCCCAAATGAGATATCTTTGTTAAAAAACAACTAACATAAATCTTTAGATATTTAGGTTTTATCCATCCTACCAATTGGTCTTTTGGAATTATGGTAAAAGAGGATTGGAATGGTTTCAATGATTCCTTTTAAGAATGTAGTCTTAATATTGATCTAGTGCTTTTACTATGCAGTTTTGCTAACATAAGGACTGTTATAGGAGTGATCTGTAATAGACAGACTGGCCACAAAGTCCCTATGTTTGAGATTGTGTCCTTTGCTAATAATTAATAATTAAAGCTATCAGAGGCTGGTTAACTGAAACACACACACACCAGGAAACTGTTATCTGATTTGCCTGCTTTAGAATTCTGACATTAATTACCGAGTTGGCCTACTCTAGACTTCTGTATTTTGGAAGCCAATTCATAGCAATAGGATAATAAAAACATAGTTAATAATGAGAGAAGATTAATGATAATATTTTGATTTTGGAATTATTCAGCACCTCACAAAGTACTTTCCCAAAATTTCACTTACTCTTCAGTTATTCATGTAACCTTTAAGAGCTCACTATGGGTATAGCATCTCCTTAGGCTAGAACTACTTACTGTAGTTCTCAATTCCAAGGAATTTTATATCTTTTACCTGCTTATTTTATATTTTTCATTGACTTAGTTAATTCTCATAATTTTATAAAGAACAGTTTAATATAACCACGTGTAAATTACCTACGCTATGGTGGAATGAATACTAATTCAGTGACTCCTTACATGTATATACGTTTGACATTTACTACATATAAAACACTTTCAGATAGTTTATTACATTTTTGTAATGTACTTGCTCTTTTATTACTTTTTTTTTACAATGCCTGTGTTGTAAAATAATATAGATAAAGAAATCCATGTATGATCAAAATTGTTTTAATAGAAATTTGAACCATTTCCCTGAAGAAATAGATATAAGATTAATTACCAGGGAATGATTTTTTAAATTTAGAACGCACAATGAGTTCTGGCTAATGCATGAGGGTACCAGGTGAGTGAGAGATTTGCCCAAACCCTCAATTTCCTAATGTCTTATATTCCAAGATTTTTTCCAATGGAGATTACTTCCACATAGCACTGAACTCCTTCCAATCAGCCAGAGTGGTGAATTTTTTGGGTCATATTCAGGTAGTAGATCCAGAAGGCCTGGCTCCTTCACTCCCTACTGAAAATACAGAAAGGGTCTGCATTTCTTGTTAACTTGCCCATAATGTAGAAAACATTCATGGAATCACTGGATCAGAGCTATGAGAGTTGAGAGATACAGCTTAGGAGGTGACTAGTGACTGACACACTCCTGTATCATTCTGATAGTTACATTTGAAAGAAGCTCACTTTATCTCAGGGGAGCCAATTATTTTGCTGGACAGTGCTCCTTGTTAAACCAACCCTAATCTATTTCCTATTAATTTCATGGCAGGCATTAGCTCTTCCCATTGAAGTAGGACAGATTAACCCAATCTTACGTCCATATGATTGCTTTTCAAATATTAAAACATTGCTATTAATATTTGGTGATTCCTTTTCCAGGATGGATATCTTCAACTCCTTCAGGTCTTCCTTTGAGTTGATTTTTGGTTCTTTGTCACAGTTAGTCTTCTCTGGATGTACTGTACTTTGTGAATGTCTTTCTAGAATGTAACATTCAGCTGTGGTCTGAGTGATGAAGAAAACAATGGGACCATAACATCCAATAATTGTGTTATGATTTTCCTATTAAGGCAACTTAAAATTGAGTTAGTTCTTTCAGTTTCTGTAATACATTATTAGTTCATAATGAGCTTATTATCTACTACAACCTCTAAATCTTTTTTCACATGAATTGTTTGTTGACAAATGTGGCCTGTCCTCATCTTTAATTTATGAAATTGATTGTTTTAAATCAAGTTCAGGACTTTTACTACTTAATCTTATTTTTTAAAATGATTATCTTTAGCCTATTATTTTTGGTGTAATTGTTCAACTATATTTTGTCTGTGCAGAATTTCTTTGGAGAACAACTTTCTTCCTGCTCCTGGTTTTGGGGGCTTTGACAAGACATCCTTTCCTGGCAATTAATCTATCAATCGGTTAGTTCAAGATGGATGCATGTTCCAAGTCAGGGCAATGAGCCTCAAACCTAAAACTTAGACTAGAACTCTTGGGAAGGATGGCCATCCTTTTCTTTTTTCTTTTCTTTTCTGTTTTTCTTTCTTTCTCCCTTCCTTCCTTCCTTCCTTCCTTCCTTCCTTCCTTCCTTCCTTCCTTCCTTCCTTCCTTCCTTCCTTCCTTCCTTTGCCATTCTTTTCTTTATGATTATTGAGCTGGTAGAACATAAAGTCTAGAGATGCTAATGCCATATGTGACCTCATTTGGGAGAATCTGCCTGAAAATGAAGCAAGCACTGGAGAAAGCCGAGCCAAAATGTAGAGAGTGATCCTTGGTAGCGTAACTTGAGCAACTGGATCCAACATGCCTGAAGTGATTTACCCACTGGATGATGTGCTTCCTCAGGTTAATTTACCTTTTTTATTTTCATTTTTTTCCAAGGTTAATTTAAACTGGGTTTCCGTCACTTGTAATTAAGGGTCCTAAAATATGTGACCTCAAGTTAACCCTATTAGAATTGCATCTTCCTTAAATTGAATAGGTGTACTTCCTATTTCTTCACTTCAGTTGCTAATGACAATTGGAGAAGGAAAGGATTTCTTCTGTGTCATCAATTAATAGTTGCTTATTTATTTACTTGAAATTGACAGAAAATAAGTATATATTTTCATCATGTATTTGAAATACGTATCTATTGTGAAATAGTTAAGTCTAATTAACAAATGGTTTATCTTTTGTAGTTATTATTTTTGTAGGAAGAACAAATAAAATCTTTCTTTATATTTTTATTTATTTATGTATATATTTTTGCAGTTTTTGGCCAGGGCTGGGTTTGAACCACCACCTCTGGTATATGGGGCTGGTGCCCCACTCTTTTGAGCCACACGCGCCGCCCTCTTTATATTTTTAAAGGATATATCATCATTAACTATCAGTTCCCTTGCTGCACTAATTTCAAGATCTCTTGAAGTTTATCCCTCCTAGTTAACCATAATAATGGACATGTACTCTTTGACCGACATCACCCCATTCAGCCCCTCCAACTGTTCCAGCCTCCAGTAACCACCATTCTACTCTCTATAGTTGTCCCTTGAACAACATGGGCTTAAACTGGTTGGGTCCACTTACATGTGGATTATATCCAACCAAATGCAGAACTAAAATACAGTAATTGTGGAATGTGAAACTCACATGTACGGAGGGCCAAATTTTCTTAAATGTAGGTTCCACAGAGCCAACTTCAGAACTTGAGTTCACAAACAGGTTTTCATACAGTTGTGGTGTGGGGATCTGGATGTAATCTCCCAGGTATACTGAGGGATGGCTGTTTTTCTACGTGATCAACTTTTTAAGATTCCACGTGAGAGTGAGATCATGTGATATGTGCATATTTATCTTTCTGTGCCTGGCTTAATTCACATAACATAATGGACTCCAGGTTCATTAGTGTTGCAAATGGCAGAATTTCCTTGTTTTTAATGGCTGAATAGTGTTTCACGTACACCACATTTTCCTTATTCATTCATTGGTTGACAGGCACTTAGCTCATTGATTTCATATCTTGGCTATTGTAAAAAGTGTTGCAATGAACACAGGGTGCAGATAACTCTTCAATATACTAATGTTAATTCCTTGGGTATATGCACAGTAGTAGTAGGCTTGCTATTTCAATTTCTTTATTTATTTTTTATTAAACCATAGCTGTGTACATTAATGCAATCATGGGTTACAATGTAACGGTTTTATATACAATTTGAAAATTTTCATCAAACTGGTTAACATAGCCTTCATTGCATTTTCTTAGTTATTGTGTTAACACATTTGTATTCTATGCTTAGTAAATTTCACATGTAACCTTGTAAGATGCACTGTAGGTGTGGTCCCACCAATTACCCTCCCTCGAACCATGCCCCCTCTCCTCCTCTCCCTCTCCCCTTCCTCTTGGGCTATAATTGGGTTATACCTTTCATATGAAAGCTATACATTGGTTTCATAGTAGGGCTGAGTACATTGGATACTTTTTCTTCCATTCTTGAGATACTTTGCAAAGAAGAATGTGTTCCAGCTTCATCCATGTAAACATGAAAGAGGTAAAGACACCATCTTTGTTTAAGGCTGCATAATATTCCATGGTGTACATACACCACAATTTATTAATCCATTAATCCATTCATGGGTCAATGGGCACTTGGGCTTCTTCCATGACTTAGCAATTATGAATTGGGCTTCAATAAACATTCTGGCACAAATTACTTTGTTATGATGTGATTTTTGGTCTTCTGGATATATACCCACTAGAGGAATTGTAGGATTGAATGGCAGGTCTAGGTTTAGATCTCTAAGTGTTTTCCAAACATCTTCCAAAAGGAACATATTAATTTGCATTCCCATCAGGAGTGTAGAAGTGTTCCCTTTTTCCACATCCATGCCAACATCTGTGGTTTTGGGATTTTGTGATGTGAGCTAATCTTACTGGAGTTAGATGATAGCTCAAAGTGGTTTAGTTTTGCATTTCTCTGATGATTAAGGATGATGAGCATTTTTTCATGTGTCTATAGGCCGTGCACCTGTCTTCTTCAGAGAAGTTTATTTCAAGTCCCTTTCCCACCCTGAGATGGGATCACTTGTTCTTTTTTTGCTAATATGTTTGAGTTCTCTGTGTATTCTGGTTATTAGACCTTTGTCAGAGTCAGAACTTGCAAATAACTTCTCTCATTCTGAGGCTTTCTGCTTGCTTTACTTACTGTGTTCTTGGCTGTGCAGAAGGTTTTTAGTTTGATCAGGTCCCAGTACTGTATTTTTGGTGTTGCTTCAATTGCCCAGGAGGGGTCCTCCTCATAAAATATTCTCCCAGGCCAATTTCTTCAAGTGTTTTCCCTGCACTTTCTTCTAGGATTTTTATAGTTTCATGTCTTAAGTTTAAATCTTTAATCCAGCATGATTCTATCTTACTTAATGATGAAAGGTGTAGGTCCAGTTTCAGTCTTCTACAGGTTGCCAGCCAATTCACCCAGCACTATTTGTTAAATAGGGAATCTTTTCCCCCACTGAATGTTTTTAATTGGCTTGTCAAAGATCAAACAATGGTAATTAGCTGGGTTCATCTCTTGGTTCTCTATTCTGTTCATATATCTACCTCTCTGTTTTTGTGCCAATACCATGCTGTTTTGATTACTATTGATTTATAGTATAGTCTGAGGTCTGATAGCATTCCTCCTGCATCATTTTTATTTCTGAGTAAAATCTTGGCTATTCAAGGTCTTCTCTAATTCCATATAAAATGAAGTATTATTTTTTTGAGATTTTTTAAAAATTGTTAAATCATAGCTGTGTGCATTAGTGCAATCAAGGGGTACAATGTGCTGGTTTCATATACAATCTGAAATATTCTCATCAAACTGTTCAACATAGCCTTCATGGCATCTTCTCAGTTATTGTGTGTAGACATTTGTATTCTGCATTTAGTAGGTTTCGCCTGTGCCCATTCTAAGATGAACCGTAGGTGTGGCCCCACCCATTGCCCATTGTCTTTGTTATATTGTGATTTTTGGTCTTCTAGATATAAACTTAGGAAAGGAATTATAGGATTGAATAGCAGGTCTATTTTTAGGTCTCTAAGTATTCTCCAAATGCCCTTCCAGAAGGAACGTATTAGTGTGCATTCCCACCAGCAGTGTAAAAATTTGCCTTTTTCTCCACATCCATGCCAACATCTCTGTTTTTTGAATTTTGTTATTTGGGCTACTCTTACCTGGTTAGGTGATATCTCAAAGTAGTTTTGATTTGCATTTCTCTGATGATTATTTAGTTTCCATGTTTTTGTATGAGTATCAGATTCCTGTTGTTACTGAGTTTGTCTTTTATTCCATCATGGTCTGAGAAGATGAAAGGAATAATTTCTATTCTTTAAAATTTGCTGAAGTTAGACCTGTGACCTAAGATGTGATCAATTTTAGAGTATGTTCCATGGGCTGATGAGAAGAATGTGTGTTCAGTTTTGTTAGAATGAAATACTCTGTAGATGTCCATTAAATCTAATTGTTGAATGGTTAAGCTTATGTCTAAAATTTCCTTGCTTAGCTTCTTATTGGAGGATCTATCCAACACTGCCAAAGGAGTATTAAAATCTCTATTATGGTACTGGAGGAAATAAAATTGCTCATGTATGTTAGAGTCTCTCATAAATTGAGGTGCATTCTGGTTGGGTGCATAAATATTAATAATTGAAATCTCCTCACATTGAGTGTTATCCTTAACAAATATGAAGTGACCATCCTTATCTTTCCTTACTTTAGTTGGTTTAAAGCCCATTGTATCTGCAAATAAAATCGCAATACCTGTTTTTTATTGATTTCCATTTGCCTGGAATATAGATGACCATCCCTTCACCCTGAATCTATATTTATCTTTTAAGGCAAGATAGATTCTTGTATGCAGTAGATATCTGGCTTGAGTTTTTGTATCCAGTCAGTCAACCTGTGCCTCTGTAGAGGGCAATTTAAGCCCTCTTAAATTCACATTAACTATGAATATTAACTATGAATATTCATAAGGCTGGTAGAATTTTGGGTGTGTAGGTTTTCAAAAGTCCAGTGGACATTTTTAATCCTTTTGCCACTGTGGAAGTTGGAGTTTGATCAAAAGTTTCTGAGTGAGTTTACTTTGGTGGTGGGGGATTGTGCTGGTTATTATGGAGGATATGTCTGAGAATATCATGGAGAGCTGGTTTAGTTATGGAAAATTTCTTCAACATGTGAATGTCATTAAAGTATTTGCTTTCTCCATCATAAATGAAACTCAGTTTAGCTGGGTACAGGATCCTGGGTTGAAAGTTATTTTATTTTAGGAGATTAAAAGTTGATGACCACCCTCTTCTAGCTTGAAAGCTTTCAGCAGAGAGGTCTGCAGTCATTCTAATATTCTTCCGCTTGTATGTTATGGTTTTCTTATGTCTGGCTGTTTGCAGAATTTTCTCCTTCACATTAACTTTAGTAAAGTTAAATATGATGTGCCTGGGGGATATCTTATTTGGATTGAGTCATACTGTGGTTTTGAAACTGTCTGCTAACTGAATTTCAGAAGAAATAGAGAATATTTCATGTGCAATTGATAGTAATGTGAATTTTGTAGCTGCTGTGCAGAATGTTCTATGAATGCCTGTTGGGTCCATTTGGTCTATAGCTCAATTTATGTATTCATTTATTTATTCAAATTAAAAAGATTTTTATTTTGATGTCAACTGGTTTATTAGATTAAAAAAAAAACTATTAAAGTACAAGGTTCTTGAAGATTGTAAATCATCTAATCCTAGAGTGTGGTTAAAATTCAATGTTTTCTTCCTGATTTTTTTTGTCTGTATGATCTGCTCATTGCTGAAGATGGGGTGTTGAAGTCTCTTGCTATTATTATATTTCAGTTTGTCTATCCTGTTAGATACATAAATATTTGCTTTATATCTTTAGGGTGATCTGATGTTGGGTGCATATGTATTTACAATTGTTATATAATTTATTTTCTTCATCATTATATTATGATCTTTTAAATTTCTTTTTATAGTTTCTGACTTAAGGTCTGTTTTACTTACGTATAATTGCCTCTTCTTTTTGTTTCTTTATAGTTTTTGACTTAAAGTCTATTTTATTTAAGTATAGCTACTCCTTCTCTTTTGTTTCTATTTGCATGGAATATATTTTTTAATTCCTCCATTTCAGTCTATGTGTGTCCTTACAGAAGAAATGAGTCTCTTGTAGACATCATACAATTCTTATTATTTTTTGGTCCATTCAGTGACTGCATCTTTTCATTAGAGAATTTAATCCATTTACATTCCATTTATTTATTTTGAAGAAAACAACCTTTATTTCATTAATGGTTTGTATTTTTTGTCTGTTTTGCTTATTTCTGCTCTGATAATTATTGATAGGTAGGATTTGCTACTTCCATTTTGTTCATTATTTGCTAGTTGTTTTATAGATCTTTTCCTTTTTCTGCTGTATTCCTTTGTAGGTAAATGATTTTCTCTAGTGGTATGTTTTGATTCTTTACACTTAACACTTTTTACTGGTGTGTTAGTTCAAATAACTATGAAACTTACCTATTTTCCTTCTTTTTCCATCCACATTGTATCTTTTTATCTGTAAGGGAAGCCTAAGGCTTTTTCAAGAGCTCTGCTAGAATCTAAAGACTATTCCCTAACACACTCATAATCTATTATTTAAGCAACTGTATTGGTAAGATGAAAGTCCCATTAGCTCAACATATTGTTGGTGATCCTCTGTTGGTTTTTAGCAAAACCATCATATTATTTCTTTAAAGTTTACAAACCATATATTTATTAAATTAGACAAAATTTCCTCTGGATTTACTCAACATTTAGTAAATGCATTTTTACGTTTCTTTTGGAAAATCAGCACAATATTTTCCTAGCCTTAACTTTTGAGTTTTCCTCTTATTTTTTATTTATTATTGTTAAACCATAGCTGTGTACATTAGTGCAATCAAGGGGTACAATTTGCTGGTTTCATATACAATCTGAAATATTCTCATCAAACTGCTCAACATAGCCTTCACAGCATTTTCTTAGTTATTGTATGTAGACATTTGTATTCTGTGTTTAGTAAGTTTTGCCTGTACCCATTCTAAGATGCACTGTAGGTGTGGCCCAACCTATTACCCTCCTTCCATCTTAACCTCCCCCCTTCCTTCCCTTTCCTTGGCCTTTTCCTCATAGT
>CAUYPK010028725.1:0-34853 GCA_963574355.1 Loris lydekkerianus | reverse complement strand
GTGCAGGGGCTGGTGCGGGGCCTGAGCTTTGCAAAGCAGTGGGCAGGCATGTTTTGCCTAGTAGTATTAATGTGCTTGGGCCTTGGAGGGCTTTTTAGATGCCTCCTCAGGATGCGTGCGGACCAACAGCGACAAAAACTTACCTTAGTGCAAGCCATGCTGGCTATAAAGGCTGGTGGCTCCCCAGAAATATGGCTCAGCATGCTAGGCCAGTAGTCAAAGACAGGTAAGATTCGTGGCTGCATATACCAACCTAAGACAGACCTCAGGCCCAGCTGCCTGAACGGTTGATGACAGGTAAGGATATGACTGACCGCGAACAACCTAAGACAGACACGGTCTCACACCTTTTTCTAAAACAAAAGAGGGGGAGCTCTGCGCCCAGCCAACATGGCACTGAGAGGAAGTGCTTCCTTCTCAGCGAAGTGGTAAACAACTTTAAGGAAGTACTGCTGATTGGTCCTACAAACGCATGCTATGCCCATGACCAGATCATGCTCCCCTGCATTGTAAGGGCACTGGACATGCCTTGTGCACGTGTACTGTTTAGTGATTGGCTCAGCGAGGCCATACTGTTTAGTGATTGGCTCAGCTAAGCCATATAAGGTGGTGGTAGGAAAAAAAAGAAAAAAAAAAAACGCTGATGACTGGAACCCCGAGCTGTATACAAATAAAGCATCTCCCAGCGCTCATCCGGTGTCCTCGTTACTGCTGGTCAGTGGCGTAGCGACACCGACACTCATAAGCTACTTACCTTGCTAAGCCTCAGTTTCCTCATTCACAGAAGAGAGAACACAACACCCATCTTGCAGCTGGAGGCAACCCACATAAAATGCACATGGCCACACTGAGCACTCTGACTGACCACTGTCTTCCAGCTATTTCCCCGACTGACACCCCCACCCCCACCCTCCACACCCCCTTGGCCTTCTCCTCCCTTGATGCCCAGCTCAGAAGCCGCTCCCTGCTTTCCAGGCCTTCTCAGCTGCTCGGCCAGCACAACTCACTCTCTGAGCAAATGCCATATGGATGCCCGCTGCTGGGAGGGCAACCACCACAATACACCCACACTCTCGTGCACAAGCACACACACACACACAGGTGCATGCACGCGCGCACACACACCTGGACCAGCACAGACTTGAGGGCTGTACTCTGCCCTGCCCCAAGCCACCTTGGTCATTGTGCAGTCAGTTCTCCTTGGACTGTGCCTCAGCTGCCCTCCAGCCCTTCTAACCCACACTCCAAGCCCCAGGAGCTCTCTGCTTCAAACTAAACCTCCACTAATCCAGAGACACTTCCCCAGCACCCATCCACGCACCTGTGTGCTCCCTCCAGCACCCGTTTCACAGACCAACTCCTGCAGCCCCCTGTGGTCCTAGGTCCGCCTCGAAGCTGACGACACCCCTCCCTTCTGTGTGCCTCAGACGTGCACAACCCCGTTCTCTGGGGCCTCTGGCTGGCACCTCCCTACTCAGCATGCCCCAAGCCAAGTCACACGTTCCTCCCCAGCACCTGCCCATGAAGCCAGGCCTGGAGGTGAGGTCCAGCTGGGCTCCCCTTGCCTGTGAGCTCCGCAGGCCTCTCCCTCCTGATTCTCTCTCAGGCACAATCCCTTCTGACAAATATGCCTGTTTCCCCATAGTGCAGAATCAATCCCTCAGAGTGGGAAGTGATGGTGTGAACAGGGACGACCGCCTGTGTCTCCCACAGGAAGGCACAGCCCCCTAAGCTGGAGGAGACAGGCCTGGCCAACAGGACACCTGCCATAGCAGGCCTGCCCCAGGCTACTGGGCAGGAGAGTGAGTATCAAGTCCTGCCATGGCGTCTCGGTAGGCACCTTGAAGCCCCCTCCAGGGGGGGCCTGGGATCAAGAACCTGGGATCAAGCCTGTTTTCAATCTGGTCCTCTTCCCTTAGTCAGAGAGGCCACAGTTCCAAGAGCTTGCCAGTAAGTTCTTGGTGGGGATACAGGCTCATTACAGCAGAGTAGGTTTCTGCCGCTTGTAACTAAGAAAGCTGTCCCTCACTCTGTCACCACCCCCATCTAGGCTTCCTTATCCCACCTCCTGGCCTATGCCATGTTAGCACTCCTCCTGGGATGGCCTCTTGCCTCTCCCCCACCCTAACCCACGCCCATTGTCTGCTCTTTCTCCTAGGCCCCCAGCACTCCCAGAACCTCATCCAAGCATGGATCACGGGGTGCTGCCCTCCTCTCTCTCAGCTCCACTGTAGCAGTCCCAAGTAACAGACTGAAGCCCGAAGTCTGCAGAGGCTGCTTGTCACAGAAGCCTGCAGTCAGGTCCCGCTGGTGACTGAGGTCAAGTTACTTCGCTGAGCCTCAATGTCCTTGTCTGCAGAGTGGGGAGAATGACGGCTACTTCAGAGGGCAGAGCATGGACAGAGCACAACCCAGACAAGGACCCAGGTATCTTCACCGCCAGCATTTACTGTATATACTCGAGTATATATGGTACTTGCCTTTGGCTTTTCTCAAAGAACATTAGGACAGTTATTTGTGAAAATAAGACTGATGGTGTTGCTTGGTGACTGTATCATCATCAGGGGAATAAGAGCTCCCTCATTTGTACAGTCTTCCTCTAGCCATCAGCTCACTGGCCTCTCACCAAGGCCTCAGAAGGATTTAGTATACAGACAAAACTGCCCCCAGCAAACAAACTGGCCAGGCTGCTTCCTTCCCAGACACAGAAAATCCTGTAATTCAACAAGTTGCCCTCTTTGCCTTGGCTATCAGGAAGCTCCAGGAAAAAACAGCATTCAATAGGAATAATTAAATAAGCTTAGGTTCTTGCGTACAGTATTCACATCCTTTTCTCTGAATGATGTCAGTTAAGCTGCACATAGACCTTCTATTGCAAATACCCATGAATTCTTAAAGGAAGACATAGATGAAATAGATGAAAACAGAAAGGAACAGACTAGAACATCACAGCAGAATTTTCTGGTGTTTCCTCCACCTCCCCCTTTTCACAGAAGATGAAATCAAAGCCCAGAGAAGGGAAAGGGTGAAGCAAAACATGGACTGTATTCCAAGCACTCCAGTCTCTAAGAGCCTTCCTTTCGGGATCCACTTATCCACTAGGCATAGCAGGCACAGTCCCTAGAGTCCACCGTTCTTCTAAGGATGCATGAAATAATAAAAGATCAGAAAAAACAAACTTTTAGGTCAGAGAAAATGCTTTAAATATTTAATATGCTTGTCTTTATACCAATGCTGTCATAAAATGTAATGCTTACTACTTTTTATGGAGGAAGGGGCCCAAAGGCAAAAGCGCTCGAGCCCAAGAATGTTGTGATGAGGCCCCCGCTGGCTTTATCCCCCGGACACCAGTGGGGACTGGAAGCTCCTGCCTCCCCCTGCCGGCTTTCTGGGGCCCAGGCCCGCCCCAGGCCTGCCTCCTTGACAGATGCAAAGAGCAGGTTCAGTATTTTCATGAACATGCCAGGGAGGCGGGGCCTTGCCAGGTGAATCTAATTTCTATCCTAGTAACCACCTCAGACAGCTCTTGAAAGGCCAAAACCACAGCTCGGGGTGTGGGAGGGCGATCTCCTGGCTGATTTCACAACTGGTTGTCAGGACCAACCTTCCGGGGTTCAACAATGTGGAGACAATTAAAGAACTGGCGCTTTGCAGGGCTTTGCAGGCACGAGCCACAGAGGTGTTGACTACAGGCAGCAGATCCCCTGTTCCCATCAACGGGAGCTGGAGCGGCCCTTGCTCACGGGACCACACCTTGTCTTCCCCCAGCAGGCAAGCTGTGCTGGCTGCTGGGGCAGCCATGAGGGGAAGAGCTAGCCTGGGAAAAACCCTCACACCTGGGGCAGGTGGGGAGCAGTGTACTGGGCAGCCACCAGCTCTGGGTTCACCAACCTGCTGTGTGACACTCACTCTCACCCCCAGAGCCTCCCTGCCTCTCCAGACCCAGTGTTCTCATTAGGGAGGGGGGCAGTGGCCCTAAAGACAGGAGGCTGTCATGAGGACAGTGGCAGGCCAAAGGGCGGGGAAGGAGCCCCAGGCAGACGGGGCAGGATGATCATTCCCACTGAAGAGCTAAGTAAACTGAGACTAGAACGAGGAAAGAGCATGAGCAGCCATGGGCCTGAGCAACACCTGAGTTTCAGGCCCCCCTGAGGAGGGGGTACGCCTTCAGGCTCCCCTGGGTTCCAGTCCCCATGCCAACTGTGCCTGGCCATGGACTTCCCCACAGGGCCTTCCGCCCCCAATTGGGCTGCAATTCTAGCTGCCAAGCTCCTCTCTCCTGCCCCTGTGCCCTCCCTCTCCCCGGGCTGGAGCCTGAGGCAGCGGCCCGAGTCCCTCCCTCTGAGCCCTGCAGGCCTTCCCTGGCTGTGAGGTTGGCAGCCTTCCTGAACATGGATGAGGTGTGAAGGACGCCTCCCTGTGCTGATTCCCCTCACCTCCCGGAGAAGGCGGAGATTCCAAATCCACAGAGAGCCCAGGTTCCCTGTGATTGCCTGGCCCACACTACCCCTACTTAGGCCAGTCAGGTCACGAGGCCTGGGAGGGCTTCCAACTTCATCTAACCCACGCAGTTGTGAGGAACTGCAGTGACTGATTAAGATGCTCATGCTGGCCAGAGGGCACCCTGGACAGGGGAGGCCAGGGGCTAGAATCCCGGCTCCAAACCTCCCTGGGGCTCAGTTTGCTCGTACATGAAATGAGACATTGAGAAGTCACAGGCAGGGGCTTACTCTGCTATCTGCAAGAGAACACATACCAGTAAATGCCACTTCCCTTCCGTCCTCACACTTTCGAGTTTAATCATTTCCCTGCCGCACTCTTGGCTGTATTAGTCCTTTTGTCGTCAATTAATGCAAAATTGTTCTCCTGCCCCACCTCTGTGCCCGTGGTCATAAAAGCAGTAAGGAGAGGGGGTGATGATAACCAGCTGCACCAGCAGCAGCTCCCGCTGCAAATCTACTACGTTGAGGACCTGATTGCAGATGTCGTTCCCGGCTGTGGTAAGAGCGTGGGAACTTGGACAAGAAGGCCTCCTCTCTGGGCCTGTTTCCATATTTGTAGGCGCAATTGAGAGGGCTCATTTCTGAGTTCTTGTCTGATATTCAGTGAGCGTGTGGACTGGAGGTGCAGCCCCTGCTCTTCCCTGATATTGCAGGGAAAGGAGGAGGAGGAGGAAAATGGGGCTGGGGATAGGAAGGGGAGTGCTGAGCTCCTACTGTGTACCTCCTAACCCAGCTAGCCTGACCAGAGGTGCTCCGGACAGCAACCAGGGCCCCCCCCCGGCAGACTCTATCACTTCCGCCCGCTGACCCATTCTCTCCCCTTTCACTCAATAACGTTCATTTAGCAAACATCTGTGATCACACACAGTGTCAGGATCAGAGATAAAAGGATCTACACTTCAGGGAGCTTATGTTTGAGTAGAGGGAAAGATCATGGACAAACACATCAGAAGATGTCAGGCAGAATAAGGGACGGAGAGTGGCCGTCAGGGAAGGCCTCCTGGAGAAGGTGACATAGAGCAGCGGTCTGGCCAGAGCCAGAGCATCCCAGGCAGAGCAAAATGCCACGCAAAGAGCCTGAGGTGGGAACAAACACAGCGTGTCTGAGGAACAGCCAGGAGGCCAGTGTGGCTGGGACGGAGCCAGACAGCTCAGCAGCGGCCCTGTACCTGTGCTTTCCTTGTCCTCACCTCCTTCCTCCTCCCCTGGGACCTGCCAGGAATGGGGAAGGATAATGATGGACATCCGAATGTTTGCATTCAAAAGATCTTAGGGATCTCTGGAGTCTAAGTCTTCCATTTTATAGATGAGAAAACTGAGGCCCCCAAATGGCAGGGTGACTTGCCCAGAGCCACAGGCAGTTTGGATACAGGCAGAGCTGAAGAGGGAACTGAGCTCTGAACCCCGGGCCCTCATAGCCCCACCTAGACCAAGTCAGGTCATGAGACCTAGGAGGGCTTTCAACTTCACCTAACCCATGTTCTAATCACACACGGAGAAACTGAGGCCCCCAACAGTCAGGTGGCTCCGCATCAGCGAAGAAAGGAAGCAGCCGAGGCAGGTGGGGGAGTGAAGAGCGTGTGATGTGCATAGGCCAGACTTCCTCAGGGCTTAACGTCCATAGCAAACAGTCCCTGCACTTTCCCAATGCATGTGAGGAGGTGTAACACTTGCAACCCACTGCTGGTTCAAGTCATCCTGGAGCCTGCCAGGCAGCACTTAGTGAATCGGATTCTGCTGGGAAGGAAGGTGATTCTGGCACGTGTGGTCTGCATACCCGCAGGCCATCTCCCACTGTGTGACCTCCAGCAGGTCATCTCCTTGCCCTTGGAAGCCCCATCTGTCACAGAAAATGGCAGGGCTTGGGAAGGGCAGGGGATGAGAGTCTAAACCCTGAAAGTCTCCTCCCAAGTGGACACAATGCCAGCCAGTGTTCTTTGGAACTTGGGAGACAACGCACGTAAGCCCTCTCCACGAGGGGCTAGCATATGGTAGGCACTCAACAGATGGGGCCTCTGTCCAGTGGGCAGGATACTGGCTGCGAGAAAAGAATGTGGAGCTTGGGTTCTTTTGCTCTGTGATGGTCAGTGAGCCAAACCTTCTCTACAGGCCTCAGGTTCCACACCTGCAAACAGCAAAAGCGCCAACCCAAGCAGCTGGCTGTGGTCTTGGCGATCCACCTTCTCCTGCCTAGGTGCCTGGAGGCAGGGGAATGGCAGGCAGTGGGGTGATGGGGTCTTAAGGAAGTCTCTGAAGCATAGTAGACTCATTTTTCTGCCTATGGCCAATCACTGTCACGTTCATTGGCAACTAAGCCTTGTCAGAAATGACGCTGTAGTCCAAACAGCTCCAACACTTGGAGTTTGGCAGATGCTGGGAAGCGTAAACTCACAGTTCAATGTGGAAGGCAACTGTGGCAGTGGGAAGATTATGGGGCACAGAGCACAGAGCAGATTATGGGGCAGGGACATGAGGTGGAGTCCCAGATGTCACTACCCAGGCAGCTTCTACTCTGGATTTTAGGGACCCATTGTAAGAGAGGGGTCCACTGTTCTGTGCATTCCCTGAGCACAGGAACTAGCCATCAAAACTCTGAATCCCTGCTCAGGGCCTGGCCATGCACCAGGAAGGTGCAAATGTTACTTTGAGCTCAAAAACTCTGCACCTTTTAGATTTGATGAAATGAAGAGGCTGGCTCATTGCCCATTAGTTAAACAGACACTCACTGGCCGCTAGATATTCTCATGCCCAGCAGAGACCTCCAGTCCCATCATCTCATTCTCAGGAAACGTCCAGCCCAGCACCACACTGTCCATCTGCTGTGCGAGCTTGTGCCCCAACATGGCAGACTCATCAAGGGCACACAAAGTGGGCAAGAGCAGTCTGCCTCCCAACTGCCAACTCCAGCCGTTTGGAAATTACTACCTGGAAGGCAACAGTCTCAGTGACACACTCCCTTTTTATCATCTGTGTCAGAAGAACGCCTGTGTCAGAAGAACGCACTGGAGAAGGCGGAGCTGCTCGAGTCAGAGCTCTAATCACTTACAGACCAAAGGCTCCAGTCCTGGCAGTGGAGGAAGATTTATTGTGGGACTGACGGAAAACAAAGAACAGTTGTGCAAACTTTAAGGAACCACATTGTGGGAAATGCCTTTCCCATTTCCCACTGGTAAATGTGCTGGACACAGTTTCCAAAGGGGGACTGAGCTCCATTACCCAACCCTGTGTAGACCCTATGCCCTGGCATGGCTCACTGGGCTGACCTGGCCAGGGCCATGGGTGCCCAGGCACTGGGAGACAGACTAGCCCTGCTGGTGGCATGATCCCACCTGTGCTGCTCTGGGGAAGAGGGGTCCAGATGTGGATTGTTCTCTCTTCCTGGGCCTCAATGTCCTCATCTGTAGACAGTCCCTGTCCCTACTGCGTACTCGTCACACTACCAACACTCTAAATGTCAACTCTGATTCTATTACTCTTCTGCTCAGAACCCTCTTACAACCCTCTCCACTGTCCTTAGGGTATAGTCCAAGTTCCTCATACTAAACTTTGAAGTCTTTTAAGGCTCAATTCCAACTCCATCCAACCCTAAGGGGACATCTCCACAAGGGCCAAGACTGTCATATCTCAGACAGGCACAGTGGTTCATGCCTGTACTTCTAGCACTTTGGAAGGCCAAGGTGGGAGGACTGTTTGAGCTCAAGAGTTCAATACCAGCCTGAGCAAAAGTAAGAAACTTCTTCTCATTTCTACAAAAAATAGAAAACTTGGCTGGGCATGGTGGCACACCTAAAGTCCCAGCTACTTAGGAGACTAAGGCAGAAAGATTGTTTGAGCCCAGGAGTCTCAGATTGCAGCAAGCTACGATGAGGACACTGCACCGTAGCCCGGGTGATAGAGTGAAACCCTTTCTCAAAAAAAAAAAAAAAAAAAGTTGCATCCCAAAACTTTTGCACATGCTGTTCCCTTTTCCTGTAATGACTTTCCTCATGGTATATGCCTGGATAGCTCCTACCCACCTGTCGAAGTCCAGCTCTCATGACATCCCAGGGGAAGCCTTCTTCCCCCTCTGTGTCTCTGAGGCATTTGGTTAATTCCCTTGCCACCAGACCATTCTGGTGGGAGCTGGCATAGTGTGGGCATCAATGCAGCTGTGTTGAAAGGTTGGA
This sequence comes from Loris lydekkerianus, assembly GCA_963574355.1. Lineage (NCBI taxonomy): Eukaryota > Metazoa > Chordata > Mammalia > Primates > Lorisidae > Loris > Loris lydekkerianus. Next base: position 26,185 of record CAUYPK010028725.1, on the reverse strand, counting down.
GGGGTGGTGGGTACATATTAGACCAAACCTCTTCTCCAGGGAAGGGCACAGGTAAAGGCTCAACAGACTCCATTCCTTCTCCTGAGCATCCCGGGTCTTGGTGACCAAGGTGACCAAGACCTTCAGGGTCATCTACTCCATCAGCCACAGAATGAGGACAGGACGCAGAAGTCTGTGACTGCAGCCGTCCAAGCAGGGCGAGTAAAGCCAGCTCTGGCCAACCCATCTGCCATCCAGCGGAGACAGAGCCTATTAATGCTCAATCATGAAATTGACCGTCTCCAGGATGTCCCTCTCAGCAAACATGGCCTGGACACTTTCTTGGAGTCCCTGCTGATTTTATCTGACTTTCTCATTCCAAATCATTTCAATCCCACTTACATTAAATCCAAAAGCTTTCTTCTTTTATTAAATTCGATTCAGAGAGTTGTGGTTTTTTACTTCTTAACTTTTTTTCACATTTCACAAAGTAAAACTGAACTCACAAAATTTGGCCAGCATTCCTGTTCCCTCCAGTCCAGTGATCCCTGGAATTCCCATCTCCATGACAGCTTGGGGTTGATGACTTCAAAAAAGAAAAAAGTAAAAAGAAAGGAGCTCCTGTTTTTAAGTACCTAACATATGCCAGGCATGAGGTAAGTGCCCCCCACACATGACCTCACTCAGTTCTCACAACATTCTCCGCTCCACGGACAGGAAGAGAAGCCACACGGTTTGTGTAGACCTCTCGCGGCTGGCTGAGGGCAGAGCAGGGATGTGAGCTCCAGTGGTTATCCCAGGTGCTTAGCCCCTGGTCCACTGTGGCTCACCAATTCCTGGCTCAGAATTTTATTTTATTTTTTTAAATTTCAGGTTAATATGAGGGTACAAACAACTAGGTTATAATGTTGGCATTTGTCGGGCAGAGTCCCTCTTGTAGTTAAGCCTGCCTCAGCATTTAGGGAAGGAAGGCTTGAGGATGGAGACAAGGCAGGGGTGGGGGCGAGCAGGGAAGGAGGAGTCCAGGAGAGCCGTGGGCAGGGGCCTACAGGCCAAGAACTGCACTTGGGGAGCGCATGGCTAAGGTCTGTTGCCGATGGAGAATCCAACTGGGAGGAACACACCTGTGACAGGACCCTCTCTGTACTCAGAGGGCCGCTGCGGGCAGGAGCGCTGACTGCGGTTCCCCCTGCACAGCAGTATGCAGTGTGGAGTGTGGTCCCTCTGTCCCTAACAAAACCTCTTTTTGCAGGTAATGTCACAGCTCCCATTTTACAGATGCATAAACTGAGGTTCAAGAAGGGAGTGCCTTGTCCATACTGCACAGCTAGTGAGCAGCAGATGTGGGACAAGTCTCTAGTTCATCTATCTCCAGTCCCCCAGCCAAGTTACTTACAGCGAGGGCCTCAGTCTCCCCTCTGCACAATGGCTAACGGGGGTCCTCAGGGCTCTGACCTGGTGAGAAGGCTGGAGAACTGGAAGGACAATGGCATCCAGGAAACCCCTCCCTATTAAGCCCTCTGGTTTTTATTTTTAAAAACTAGGGGAGGGAGGAAAGCAGTCCAGTGTAAGCCAAGCTCGGCGGACCTAAATCTTGAGCTCAAGAAAGGAAAGGGCATTAGCATCTGTTGTGCCCTATGAACACTGTGCTCAACCTCTGAGTGTGACATTTCCCCTGTCTCAGCTCAGCAAACTGAGGCTCAGCCCAGGCAAGTGACTCATCCAAGGCCACAGAGCTAGGACTCCCAACAGTCTTTTCTGTTTCCCTGGGGACATTCACGACTGAATAGCCATTATCCATTTTAGATGTTCCCTTTCTCTTTACCTATGCAGGCCCAGAATAGCCAGAGCCATGTACCGTATGCTTCCTGTGCGCACCACGGTCTAGTTCTCGTTCAAGCCTCACGACAGTCCTATCACCTCCAGTTTCTAAGTGAGGGAACTGAGGCCTGTAGAAGTTATAATGGCATGCAATAACAGGACACAGGTAGCAAAGTCAGGTTTCAAATACAGGCTTTCTTACAGAAAAACTTCAAGCACCAGATTAGAGGGTGGATGTGACCATCTTCAAGGTCCCACCAACGTTGTGATGTCATAGAAAACCACAAAGGAGGACCAGGTCCAGGCAACCTCACGCAGCTGTAGAACAGAAACGCTATGTGATCAAGGGCCTCTGTCCCAGGGATGGGCTCAGCCCCTCTACCACCAAGGACAGCTGCTTAGGCACCCAAGGGAATGTGCTCCCCAAGACACTGGGAAACACCATGAGACAATACATGCTGGGAGAACAGGAGGCACAGAGAAGGGGGAAACTGAGGAGGGAGCACCAGCCTGGGTTGTGAAGGATGAGTAGGAGTTCAGCAGACTGGGAAAGGCATTCCAGAGAGGACCAGCAAAAGCCAAGACTGGAGCATGCAAAGACTCTCCAGGACAGTGATTTTCAACCAGCATGCCATGAAAAATTTTAAAGATCATTAATTAAATTATTTTTTAAAAAGTTCAAAGTACAGTAAGTATATTCCTTTTTTTTTTTTTTTTAATCAACATAATTTCAGAGTGCCGGGGAAGTTTAATTATAGGCCCGGGAATAAAAAAAAAAAAAAAAGTTGAAAAACACTGCTCTAGGAGTTTAGGAAGCGTCAGGACAGGGAGAACTGAAGCAGGCATCCCAGGGCTACTCCCCAGGTGACACAGCCATGCTGCCCTCTCTCTGGGCTTCACCTTCCCCAATCTAATAGTGGGAGCAGACACAAGAACTGACCCATCCCAGAAAAGATCATTAATGAGGGTGCCGCGGATGCCAATGAGCAGGTTGCCTTTGCCCAGAACAATTTTCCTACCCAGAACCTTCCCCACCCCAGAAGGAGGCAAGGTGACCTGAGCTGGTTGAAACAGCTTGGCCTCCCTGGGCTCATTTACAGCAGACTCACCAGGGCAGAGGTTTTTAAACAGGTTCCATTTTACAGTTTTTCAGTTCGACCAGAAACTCCAGCCTCCAGGAAAAAACCTTGTTTTCAGGTGACAATTTTTTTTTTTTTTTTTTTTTGAGACAGAGTCTCAAGCTGTTACCCTCAGTAGAGTGCCGTGGAGTCACAGCTCACAGCAACCTCAAAGTCTTGGGCTTAAGCAATTCCCTTGCCTCAGCCTCCCAAGTAGCTGGAACTACAGGCTCCCACCACGGCGCCCGGCTATTTTGTTGTTGTTGTAGTTGTAGTTGTCACTGTTTGCCAGGCCTGGGCTGGATTGGAACCTGCCAGCTCCAGGGTATGTGACTGGTGTCCTAGCCGCAGCTACAGGCGCCGAGCCAGGTGATTAATTTATTTTAAGGAAGGTGAATTGTCTTACTCCTAAACCCTCAGGTGCTTTCTGTCCCATCGAGTCAGCAGATAGTAGGCTCCCAAAACTGGGCAGTGGCTTCTCAGGAAAACTAGTCACAAGCCACGATGGGCTCCTGAAGGCCTGGCCAGGTTAGATTCCTTTCTGTGACCCCAAGGGCCCAGCCAGGGGCACAGGAAAGGTACTCAGTGGCAGCTCACTGAATGAGGTTCAGGTCTGGATATTCTCTCAGCATCTGTAAACAAACTGATGATTCCCTGCCTAGGAGGTGGCTTGGGGTCTTGGCCAACACACAATCTCTGGAGCCAAGCAGAGCCCTGGGTTCAAACTGATCCCACGATGCACTTGAGACCTAAACTCGAGCCTGAACTGGACTGTACTTTCTCCTTTTGTAAGAGGAGGATAATAATTCCTGTCTCCAGGAATGTTCTAAGGGCTGAGATTATGCGTGTGGAAGCTCGACATGAATTGAAGGGCACCCAACAAGTGTTTCAGTAACATTCCCACGCCCCTTGACCGACTTGGACAAGGTTGCACAGCCAGGCCACAATCCCTGCATTCCTGGCTCCCCTCCCTCCAGTCCCTCCTCTGAGCAAGGTTCAAAGGCAGCGTTCTTCCTATAATTCCAGGAGCCTCACATCACATCATCTCTGGACGCTCAATCCCCAGCACGAGGCCTGGCACACAGGAGGGCCTCGCCCAATTGAGGCAAGCGTTTCAGGGTGATGGTGCTTTCCTCATCTGAGAGCCACCTTCCCAGAGCTGAAACCTTCCCCAGCCCTTGCTACCAGCCCTTCAGAAAACCTCCCTGTCCACTGACGCCCATCTTCTGCGTGATCCTGGGCCTGACCTCCCTTTTGGAGTCTGTCTTCCCTACCCTCTGTCTGTACGTGACCTATGTGCTCAGACACTCAGGCTCTGTGACAATTCCCTGGGATAAGCCTCAGATGGTGGATGAGTCAGGGGTGTCTGCTGGCCCACAGGCCTGGTCTCAGGACAGGCGGAGGGGGAGCAGATGTCTAGGGACTCCACCCACTATGACGTGGAAAGCAGAGAAGTGACTGTTCCGCAAGGAGGGTGGGTGGAAGGCAGCACGGCCGGAGGGACGGTCTGAGCAGCCGAGCCAGGTGATACAGGGCCCGTCACTTTACCTGTGAACATGAGAAACACCCAGCTTCTTCCTCCATAAAACGGGCATGGTAGTTCACAGCTGGACATACTTTATGTCAGAATATATTGATTTTCTTCCCTCTCAGGGGGATTTGAGCCCACAACCCTCATCAAGCCTCTCTTGGATTCTTGAGAGGCTGGCTGGACAGGTCAGCAGATGGAGTCAGTATCTGTCCCCCGTCACTTGGCAGACTTTGCGATCTGGGAAGTGACTTGACCTCTCTGAGCTTCAGACTTCTGACTAGTGCTATTCTGAAGATGGAGTGGGGGAACGGCTAGCACTGAGCCAGGATGGAAGAATCTCTCAATCTCTCAGTGAAGAGCAACTCCTTTACCACCCACACCCTCCCAGCACCCAGTTTTGTTTCTTGAGACAGCAGAATGAGGGTGTGGGTTGCCAAGGCTAAAAGGGGAAGCCAGAGCCTGGGGATTATGGGGACGAGGGTAAGTCAGGCCTAGGTTGGGAGGACAAGGCCATCACAGGAGGCCCAGCAAGGCAGTTGGTGCTCTGAGTCCCTCACCCAGTTAAGGCCAATCAGTAACACTCAGCTTCTGACCACACATATTTCCCTGGTCCCAGGTTCAAAAGTACCTGGGTCAAACTGACAAATAGCAGAGAGGGACATAAGGGGTGGTGACAGTGGCCAGTGCAGCAACACTCATCAGAAGAACTCAGGCCGGTGAAAATCCAGTCCTGAGACCGCAGGTGCTTGTCAGGGTTTAGAGGGTATGTGCTGGAGCTCCCCCTGTGCTGGCCAGCTGCCCCCGATCTGGGCCCAGGTACCCCCTATAGACAGTCTGGCTCAGAGCAGATAACCTGCTATGACAGCAAGATGCTAAGCATCGGGGATCTCTGGCAGACACTGGCCAGCAAGGCTAGTGAACTGCCCCTGCAGAAGCACCTGCCACGTGGCTGCCCTGCCCAACGCTCTGACAGCAGGGGCGGTGGCATTCAGCCCACATCATGTCCAGGCCCCACCTAGCTGTTTTGAGTCTCAGTTTTATCATCTGTAAAATGGCTTTAAATGACCCTGTCTGAACCCCTAGGGCTTCTGTACAAATCTCCTGAGATCACTGTGAAAGAGTGGGATGGGGAAGGAGAGAATTAATCAAGCACTGTCCCTTATAATCTCTTTTAACCCAAATCACAACCCTAAAAGGCAACGACTGGTAAAATTGCCCTGTTTTACAATCCAGTATGTCACAGTTCAGAGAGGGTAAGTCACCTGCCTGAGGTCACACAGCGGGCAAGCGGCAGGGACTGGGACCCAGGTCTAGAACACTCTAGAGCTGGGCTTCTCCCCCTAGCTTTGGTCAAACTCTTCACAAGCATGAGGGAGGGATTCTTGTCATTATTTTAGTGTTACTTTATAAAACCCAAGGTAAGAAAAGGCATTGTCCTCGGGAGCTTTCCTTTTCTCATCTGCCTCTCTCTTTCCTGATGTGGAGGAAAGCAAGCTACCCAGGCTGTTGATTTCTGTGGTCTCAGACAATCAGAATTCCGGCCGTCTGGGAGAACCAACCTAAGAAAGCATGAAATTAATCTTTTCAAAGTTAACGTCTTCGAGGCGTCGCGTCAGTATTTGTGTTGGACGCGTAACCTTGTTATCTTAACGAAGATGAAGACCCACTTTTAATAAGGCTAAGACAACTCAGGCAACGTAAGAAACGTAACAGGATATTGCAAAGAGATTAGGAAGCTTCCTCTGGACAGCGTGGATGGGCCGAGGGGGGACAGGGTCAGGGGTGGATGGCGCGGTCTACTGCAGGGGGCCAGAGAGTCAGGTCCCAGACCTGGCCTCAGGACTACACTGCCCGGACAGTGGGGAGCTGGGCTCCTCTCACTGCGAGCCTGCCTGGTGCCGGGGCATAGGCTCCACTGGCTAAATTTAAACCAGCTGCAAGGACGGGAGTATTACAGTTGGATGGGGTGGGGAGAGGCTTACCTCATGAAAGAACTGTGGAAACGGCTGCTGGAAAGATAATAAAAGGATTAACTGCTATTTTAGTGGGCCATTTACTCTTCAATCAAAATGTCTCATCTATTTCCTGTTCTCCAGAGGCTCTGGGTCCAAAATTCCTTTGTCTATTACAGTGCATGGTAGCAGAGGCCTGTCATGAGAAATTAATAATTTTATAGGGAAGAGAGATTTTATTTATCTGGGTGTGGGTTGGGGCCCGCCCCTTACCCTGGGTTACCCACCCCATGGCAGGCAGGAGAGGCACAAGGGAGGTGCTGAGAAGGAGCTGCTGCAGGCTCCAGATGGTGGCACCCAGCAGGACCCCAGAGAATCATCAGTGTAGCAGAAGATCTACATGAGCAAGAACATTAGTGTGTAGAGAGAGAAGCATGTTCAAAGTCCACCCTCATAGTTACTAGTTGTGTAAGGATGGGCAAATAATTTTTATTATTGTTACTATTGTGATTCTTAGCCTCTATTATTATTATTGCTATTTGTCTCCATCTAGCTGTATGACCTGGGGCAAATTATGCAATGTTTCTGAGCCTCAGTCTCCTCATCTTTAAAATGGGGGTTTAACAGTAGCTGCCCCACAGGGCATGGAGCTATCACTTAGCGGAGCACCTGCACATGGTCAACACTCAGAAGCTGCCTGCTGGTATGATTGTCACCATAATCCCAACCCCCACCACCAGGCAAAACCAAGTGTTCTCACGGAACAAGAGGAAGGCCAGGTGCACCTCACTGAACCTTTGTTTCTCCATCTGTAAGAACCCTTGCTTTTACCAGACTCATAAAGATTGATGTAATCACAGGTTAGTGTAGACACGGCTCAGACATCACCTCCTTCATGAAGCCCTCTGGGCCTCCCTCCAGCACCTGTCATGGATCTCCCACCCATCCCTGGTCCCCAGGGCCAGGCATGAACAGGTGGAATCAGATGAGGTCCTGGCAGCCTGGCCTAGGAGTGAGATTGTGAGATGACCCTAAGTAACCTAGACCCTGGGCCCCAGGCTGGGCTACCACTCCCCAAGCTAGAAAATGGGCAGGGGAGGCTTAGATCCTCTCCAAAGTCCCTAATGTCCAACACAGACACTCCCAAATACTGATTCCACACAGAGGCCTCACTGTGAGAAGGCCACTGACCATATCGTGTCAAGGGTCATTCAGGCCATGCGTCCTGTACCTAGACCCCCATAGACACCAGTGGGCAGGAGAAAAGGCATAAGAACTGTGGCTCGGTGGCTGTTGGCTCCAGGGTCTCAGGGAAAGATGGGCCCCTCTATCCTCCATGAGACCAGGCCTGGCCTGCAGGCTCTGTCTACTGGCTACCTCCTTCTAGGGAAGGACATGTACAAAACCCCAAATGAACCAGGGCATGCCCAGCAGTGGTGAAGGCACCTGCCTTCCCTCCAACATCCTCTCAACCAAAGGTAGAGGATAAAATCAAATACTCAGCCTGCCAAGTGCAGCCTCTCCCCACCACCCCTCTGGATACCAGGACACCAACCACTGGTTCCGTCCTCCTGCTTCCCCTTGGCACAGGCAATGGCCTGCTCACTAGTGTACAAAGGGATCTCCTTCTGCTCCTTCAAGATCCAGCCTCCTGGAAGCTGCAGAAACTGATCCCTCACACACCCAGCTCACAGATTCATAGGCCAGCTGGCCCCAAGGGTTAGCACCTTGCTCCAGGAGGACAGAGTTTATGCAGCTGGCTGCCAATGGCTCCTGCCTCCTTCCTGCTTATGTCACCCCTGGGTTCTGGGCAAGGGAGAACACTGGGCCTTCCCAGACTGAACGCTCCATGAGAAAGAGCCCAGCAAGAGGAATGCAGAAGACTTGACTTTGGCTACAACACCGGACCCTGCAGACCAGACACACTACTGCGCTGGTGGCTGGGCAGATGAAGCAGTGGCCTTGGAGGCCCATGGTTCTCGTCATGCAAACACATCAAGGCACACCCTGCCACCCAGCTGGGCCTTGCTTGGGGGCAGGCACAGAGATTAGGCTGAGGCTATCAGGGAGTAAGACCACGCTCCCAGCCTCTGACACAGGTGCTAACACAGCGAGAGCAGAACACAGAAATGACCATCAGAAGGGCCAGAGGCCCGGGTGCCACAGTTAATGCACGCGTGTGGGCATACACGCTCCTGCCTCTCTCCCCCCACAGAAGCCGGGTCCAACCTCAGCCACACACTGCTGCTGCTCTCCAGGACCTGAGCTACTACCCCCGGGCCTTCCCCCAAAGCATGCCCTGAGAACCCACAGCTCTCAAGCCGGGTCCCTGGCCCAGCGCTTCCTGGGGGAAGCCAAGGCTACAGGCAGCTCAGAAGGCCCAGAAAGCCTGCCTAGGAAGGCTGCCGGTGGAGGCCCGGTGTGGAGGCCCAGTGTGAAGGACATGTTCTTCACGCCCCGCAGGTAGACATGGAGTCCCCGTTAAGAGAAGGCTTGGCCAAGCCTGTTGTGACCTAGAGCACGGGGCCCTGTGGCATCCTCAGGCATGTTTATGCTTCATGGTAGGGGACGGGGCACCTGGTGAGTCCAAGGGACCCTCTACCAAGGTAAACAGTGCTGGGGCATTGTCACAGCATTGCTCCTTCCCTCCTCTGCCAGCCCAGGTGGCCTCTCCCCCAGGAGTGAGCTGGTGCCTCTGCCTGCCAGGCTGGCTGAGGCCTGGCGACCGTGGGAACTCACCATGCACTTGTTGGGCTTCTCACCCGAGTGCACCCTCATATGGATGAGCAGCTTGTAGCGGGCGTTGAAGGGCTTGTAGCGGCGCACACAGCCCGCCCAGAAGCACGTGAAGTCCTCGCCCTTGCGCTGGTCGATGTGGCTCTTCTCGATGTGCCGCACCAGCTCCTCCTGCTGCTCATAGGCTGCACAGCAGTCCACCCAGCGACACGCCTGCCGCCCGGCCACCACCGCACCTGGCAGGCCCAGCCCCAGGCCTCCAAGACCAGGGCCGGATGGCAACTGAGGCAGGGGATATGGGGGCGGCAAGTCCTGCTGGTGAGGCCCAAAGAGCTCTGAGAACTCATCTGCAGGCTCCTGCTTCAGGAAGCTGCCCTTTCGGCAGGCTTCAAGTTGCAAACTGCCCTCGAGGCTCTCAGTGGACACAGGGCCAGGCCGGGCCCGCCTGGGGTGGCCCCCCAGGTCTCCCGGCAGAGGCGGACTTCGAAGTCCATTTATACAAGTGACCAGAGACGTCTGGGAGCAGCGGGTGATGGGGGTGACGTCAGAGGAGGCACAGGGAGAGGAGGAGGCTGAGGTGCTGGAGGGCAGGCCCAAGAGGCAGCAGCGCTTCAGGCTGCCCTCGGGGAGGTGGGCCTCAGGCTGGGGGCCCAGGCCAGAGCTGGGCTCACTGCCCAGCAGGTAGCCAGAAGGTGCAGGGTTGGCGAGACCTCTGGTGGGGAGGTCCAGGTCCGTGTGCAGGCCAGTGGCTGGCGGGGCCCGGCAGTGGGCAGATAGGGGCGTGCGGGCCTCTGTCATGGCCTGGAAGTCGGGTAGGGACTCCTGCTTGATGTGTTGTGTGGGTGGGAGGCTGCCGTTCACATAGGTGGCCTGGGATCTGGGTGACCTGGAAGACAGTTGGCCAGAGAGGTCACGAGAGGGTGGGTACTGCATTGGGGGAGGCCCAGGGAAGGGCTGGAAGGGAAGCTGAGGACCAGGGGACAGGGAACCTCAGAGCAGAAGAAGAAGGTGAGGGCTATACGTGGAGAGAGGAGGCACATAGACTGGTTGTCTGGAAAGCAAGAAAGAGTGTGGAGGGAAAAAGGAAGAGAGAGGGGACGAGGAGCTCACCCGTCCCTGGAGCCCCGGACGCCATCCTAACACCCGAGTTTTACAGACAGAAGGCTCAGGTTGGCTGGCATTCTGAGGAACATCCAGACCCAGTGTATCATCAATTCCACTTACATTCCCCTCGGATCTTTGTTAATTTTTGTAATCTCTCTTAATTTTTAAAAATGTTAGTCGTATGAAGTTTTGCCCCCAAGTAGCCTGTCTTCCAATGTTAATGGCAGTGAGTGGGGGTTGAATCACGGTCACAGTGAGAGGGGCACCAGGCATAACTGAGGAACAGCTTCTGGGGTGCGGGGGTCAGGGTTTTAGGTCCAGACACTCTGAGTGTCTGGGGAACACACCAGGTTCAACTGTGCTCCAGTTGTGAACTTCTGGGCAGTCTTTTGGCCACTCTGGTCTGACTCCTGGTGAGAGTGAGGTCGGGGTGAGTGGGTGTGGCTGTCTTCACCAGGTGGGCAGTGCCTAGACAAGGTCTCCCCCAAACGTGGGGTACTCCCTTTGCCCTCTGCACGGGAGGCCAGGCTTGAGGGGCACAAGGGGATTCCCACACCGAAGCACCCCCCATTCTGGGTGAGGGACCAGACAAGGTGCAGAGAAGGACCCCAGGGCCTGGCTAACACCAGAGCACCCTGAGAAGGGGACAGCCAGGAGAGCCCTGTGGAGCTGCGAGCCAAGGAAGCCCCCACTGGCTGGCTGAGCAGAACAGGAGACTTGGTGCTGTCCCCAGTCTGGCTAGGATGTCCGTGTAACCTCAACCCGTCTGAGCCTTGGTTCCCTCATCTGGCCCCTTTGCCTCAGAGGCCAGCTGCCAGGATGATGAGTCGGCACTGTGACCACCCTCTCGGAAGGAGCTGGCAGGCCAGGGAAGCTGTTATCATTGCTATTCTAGTGCCTCTATCCCAGGCTCTCTGCTGCTAGTGCTGTGGAGTCATCATCCGTCCCTCTGCTTCCCAAGGTAACCTTCCAGGCCCAGCCCCTCCTGCTCTGGCTCCCTGCAGCCCCCAGCTCCAGCCAGGAAGGGACAGAGAAATAGCCAAGTGAGACCCTCAGAGAGCAGGGCTCCAACCTCAGCTCACACATGTCAAAGGAAGCCACAGGGAACCTAGATTCTCCCAGAACAATGACTCCACACAGGAAGAATAAACACCCTTCTAGTTCACATCACATCCACCCAGAGCAGAGCTCCCACAATAACACAGGCTCCAGCAGGAGATCTCTGCTTCCTTCACCGAGGTACCCCAGCACCAACCACAGTGCCTGGCACATGATAGGCACTTAAACTGCTAGGGAAGGAATGAGCTGCAAAGAGGCAGCTGGGCCAAGTTTTAGACCCCAAGGCCAGTGAAGCAGGCCTCAGGCCAGCAGCCCCAGGCAGTGGGTGAGGGTCCTGAGGCTGGGCTGCTGTGCACAGAGGTGGGTCAGTGACTGAGTTCGCTGTCGGCAAACCAGAGGGCAGCTGCTATGGTCTGAACATCTGCCCCCTGCAAAACTCATGTTGAAACTCAACCCTCCATGTGGCAGTGTTGAGAGGTGGGGCCTTTCAAAGGCGAGTGGGTCATGAAGGCTCTCCCCTCATGTGTGGATTAATCTGTTCCTAGGTCAATGCATTAACAGGCTATTACAGGAGTGGGACCAGTAGCTTCATAAGAAGAGAAACAGACCCTCAGCCCCCTCGCCATGTGATGGCCTGTGCCACTCAGGACTCTCTCTGTAGAGTTTCCACCAGCAAGAAGGCCGTCAGCAGATACGGCCTCTCAACCTTAGACTTCTCAGCCTCCAGAACTGTAAGAAACAGATTCCTTTTTCTTATAAATTACTAGTCTCAGGGCATCTGTTATAAGCAACAGAAAAGCACAGCTGGGACCCTTCCCATCTGCAAAACTGATCTGATCAGGTGGCATCAGTTTCTGTGACCTGATGAAACACCCTTGCAGAGGTAGACATCCCTGGATATGCAGGGCTCAGTGGGTGCTGGCTTCCTGGGGGCAGGAGATGGCCTGGGGAGGACCCCCTTCTCCCTGGGAGCAATACAGGTTTGGACACTAAATGAAGTCAGAGCTGAGTTTTCCTTCCCTCACCTGAGAAGTTTCCCTTTTCTCACTTTGTTTCTCTTTCTTGATGTGGAGGAAAGCAAGCTACCCAGTCTGCTAATTTCTGTGATCTCGGACAATCAGAATTTCAAATTCCCGAATGTCCTCTTCTTAAATGACAGGTTCTCTGTGAAAAGCCACTCCAGCTTGTGCAATGGGGAAACACCTCAGTAAAGCCATATGCGTGCTTCTCCAGAGGCCCTGGCCAAGCTGTGGCCATTGTTGTGCTACTAGGGGCTCTCATGCCTGTTTCCCCATGTGTCATGTCCCAGCAGCCAAGCAGAGGAGGTGAGGCCTGAGCCATTGGTCCTTGGCCTCCTCAGAGCGTCCGCAAAGGCAGCTGACAGGGAGATGGGCACGTACCTGTCAGGGTGGGAGAAATGCAGCAGCCTCTCGCAGGCTGGGGGGTGACCTCGGGGTGGTGGGATTCCTGCGGAGAGAAACAGGCCTGGACAGCACGTAGAGCTAGGGCCCTCAGCAAGGTCCATGTCCAGCAGGCTCTTCTCCGATCCCGGGGTGCAGTGGCCGTAGCTCCCGTTCACTAGGCAGAGAGAGACAGGGAGGGAGGAGATGAGTGAGCAGGGCGGCCTGCAGAGGGCGGTAGGCAGGCCCTGGGGTGCAGGTGGGACAAAGCACCTGGGTTCTGCACAAATGCACCCCTGCTGAGTTGGAGGCACCAAGAGATCTCATTTAACCCTTTGCAATCCAATTTTTCTGTCACCCACACATACTCTTCAGCTCTTCTTTATTTTGGGTGGAAAAGAGGTTGGTGGAGTACTTGTAATTATCCTCCAGTTTTAAAAGAGGAAAGCATAAATATGAACTCACCTGATGATTATCTATTTTAGGTTACAGAAAATAAAATAGTTTCTTTTTGCTTATGAACAACAACAACAAAAACCATCACGTTGGATGAGGCCCGACATAGGACTGGAAAGGGTTAATTCTTCAAATCACCAAGCAAAAAGACATCTGTTCCTGCTCGTACCAAATTGTGTTACAGCTCAGACACAAGTGCATTACAGTCATTTACACCTCTCTGTCCTCTGGTTCTCTGACAGCCTAACTATCTGGTGCCCTGCCTTGCCCTGCTAGGTGGGGGCTTTTATGAAGATTAACTGAGGCAGTAGATGTGAAAGTGTTGAAAACTATAGAAAGTCAAACAAAAATGTCAGGCATGGTTCTGATGAGCTCCTTCTCCTCTCTGAGCCTCATTTTGCTCATCGACAGGTGAGGAATACTAATCTGGAAACTACCTTCTTAGGCTTTCTGCCCTGCCACCTCCCACAGTGATGCCAAGGACAAAAGGACATGAGCTTTAGGGCTTCACAGAACTCAGTGTGAGTCCCTATTCTGCCCCAAATCAACCGTCAACTCGGACAAATTTCTGGGTGCGGGCCGATGCTGTTTCCCCGGTGGGGGATGGAGAGAACCCTGCCGTATCTCCACGGAGGCCATGAGGTTCTAAGAGCAGCCAAAGCCCCGAGCCCCATGCTGGAACCTCACAGGCACACCAGGGCTGGAAATTGTTCTTACTGTTAAACGGTGCTTTAGAAACCACTGTGTGCCTTACAGACCCAATAAAACATCAACAGGCCCAAATATTGTCCAAGTACGGTTGACCAAGATAAACCATTAAGACATGAAAAAGGCTTAGAAAAATCAGAATTTGGGGGGTTAAAACTTTGGTTCTTGGGCACCTGTGGCTCAAAGGAGTAGGGCACCGGCCCCATATGCCGGAGGTGGCAGGTTCAAACCCCAGCACTGGACAAAAACTGCAAAAAAAAAAAAAAAAAATTTTTTTTTTGGTTCATAAAAATCCCAGAACATGGTCAACCCCTTAACACGAGAACAATAACAACAAAAGCAGCATCTGTCCAGCGGTAGGGACAGGCCCTGGGCTGGTGATTCACACCCTGTCTCCTTTGAGCACACCACTGCCGGCTCAGGGAGATACAAGTATCATTACCCCCATTTTACAGAGGGGAAAATAGAAGCTCAGGAAGATGCAATTACTCTCCCAAGAACACACAGCTAGTAAGCCTCTGAGGTAGATTTCTGGCCGGGGTCTGTCAGACCCAACCCCTACAATTCAATCCCTGTGTAGCAAGAAGAGGCCTTTCCCCCCAACCCTAATTCTAGCCCATTCAGAGGCAGTCCCTTCAGTACACAGTTATCCATGTGATACTAGTGCTAACTCGCCAGGTGCCCACAGCTCAGAATGCCTGCAGAGCACTTTAGTTTGAAGATAGGCACGCAGAGCCCGAAAGCTGCCAGGGAGGGTGGGGGTCCCAGGGTCCCAGACACCAGGGAGCCTATCCAGAGGACTCAGGTGAACAGCTGCTCCCTGCCACCATCCCGGCTGAGCTCCCAGCCTGTCCTGCACAGAAACGCTTGTTCCTACTGGCCTCAGCTGCTGCCCGGCCAGCCCCTCACACACTTATTTTTTAATAACTTGGTTGTTTTTTAATTAAAAAGAAATCCCTAGTAACAAATGTGAATGGCCTGAGTTAATGAGAGCAGGCTGCCGCTTGTTTAACTCCGTCTCTGCTTGGCCGTCTTTGCCTTTTCCAAATCATTTCTGCATGCAATTTTATTGTCCCATTGAGGCAAGCCCTGGGACGGGGCCTCAGAAAACTGTGGATAATTTTATGACCATTAATAGCATTTGGAGCAGAGAGAGCTTAATCATCACTTGGGGTTGTTTCGCCAGGATCTTTTTCCCGGAGGCTTAGGTGGGGGTGCAGTTCTGAGCTCCCTTCGAATATCTACCAGGTCCTTTGGGGGCCTCTGGCTTCCTTCTCCCCCTATTCCCTTGGGGGGCTGTGTGCAGTGAAGGAAGGTGGGCCCTGGGAACGGCAGTGAGGAGTTTGTCACACCCTCCCAGGGCCCAGCCTGTGAGCAGAGCTCAGTACAAGGTCTGTGGCAATGAGGTGCCTTTGGCCAGGCTCACGGGTATGGAAGAGGCTGGGTCATGATTCAAGTAAGCCCAGGGCTCCAAGACTTCAAAGTGCATGTCCTATTGCCTCTAGGTCAATGGCTGAATAACTGGAGTCCCCCAGATGACCATTCCCACCTTTGACTCCAATGGAGATCACGCCAGAGAGCCTCTAGGGAAGTAAAAAGCAAAACCATAATGATGGCTCCAAACTTTCATCTTGGCAATAACTCTGTCAGGTGGGTAAGCCCACCCCGTCCATAGATGAGGACACTAAGGCTCAGAGAGGTCAAGCAGCTTACTGATGTCACACAAAGAGGAGGGGCTGAGCTGAGCTCAAACCCATCACCTCTGTGGGAAGAGTCATTACTCAACAAACTAGTAGGCTGGGTACGGTGGTTCATGCCTATAATACTAGCACTCTGGGAGGCTGAGGCGGGTGGATAGTTTGAGCTCACAAGTTCAAGACCAGCGTGAGCAAAAGCGAGACCCTGTCTCTACTAAAAAACTGAGGCAAGAGGATCGCTTGACCCCAAGAGTTGGAGGTTGCCGTGAGTTATGATGCCATAGCACTCTACCCAGGGTGATAGCTGGAGACTCCGTCTCAAAAAAAAAAAAACAAAAACTACTGGGACCTCTCAGCTGCTTCCCCTTTACATAAAGTAAATGGATCCTTCCCTGGGAAAGCCAGGGAGGGAGGGGGCACATTGCTTCACTGGCCTGGGGTAGAAGTGGGTGCCCTGGGAGGGGCTGGTACCCAGTGGCCATGTCTCACTCTGTGCCACAGGGGCCAGGAGCAGACCCGGGCCTGGCCTTCTTCGTGCACATGAAGCTTCTTTGGAGGTTTGGGAGGTGATGGGGTGCTGTGTCCATTCTTACAAGTTTATGAGAAAGCTTAACCAGGTTTGGGACCAGCTGACCCTCTGTTTCATTAATAGGCAGGAATACCAGGGTTGGGACCAGCTGACCCTCTGTTTCATTAATAGGCAGGAAACTGAGGCTCAGAGAGGGAAGGGACCTGCCTTAGTCACAGCAAATCCATGGCTAGGCCCTAACTGGCACTTCTGAAGCTAGGTAGAAATCTGGTTTGGTTTCCTCCTCAAACCTCTTTGAGACAGTCTTACTGTGTCTCCCTGTGTAGAGTGATATGGCGTCACAGCTCACAGCAACCTCAAACTCCTGGGCTCAAGTGATTCTCTTGTCTCAGCCTCCCAAGTAGCTGGGACTACAGGCGCCTGCCATGACGCCCAGCAGTTGTCATTGTTGTTTAGCTGGCCCAGGCCTGGTTCGAATCTGCCACCATCTGGCACCATAACCACTGTGCTACGAGCGCCAAGCCTAAACCTGTTTTCTTGTCTGTGAAATGGTGCTAACATCTATTCCACAAGGTCCCGGTGATGAGATTACAGACACAATGACTTTGGCATGTTGCCTGGCTCATAGCAAGCGCCTGAAAAGTAATGATGATTATAGTTACTTCTGCATTTCTCTGAGCTCAGAGCAGGGACATGTTTCCCCAGAAAGGTCAGGCCTGGTCAACTCTGAGACCAAACTCAGAAAAATAAACCCCAAAGTCTTTGGGGTTCACCAAATACAGGACTGAGCTGCTTGAATGAGGTCATAGCCTGCGAATTTGAAGCAAATAGCTCCAGTTACACACCAGAGAGCTTTGCAAATTACCATAATGACTTGGCAATAAAGTGGCACCACATATAAGGTGACTCCCCACAAGAATTTTAATTTATGCCAAAACCTGCCAAGTCTGCCTGAGAGTGGACAACGATGCATTCAGCATCTAAAGCCCAGATGCCGCCTCCTTGCAGACCTAGGACTAGGAGAAGCCAGCAGCTGGGGTCAGGGAGGCCTACGTGACGACTGCCTTCTTGTTCACCAACAAGCAGCTTTTAGCACCTGCCAGGTACCAAGCTGGTAATAGGGCACTGCACTTTACAGTGTACAAAAACTTTTAAAAAACTGTTCATAGCCATCACCTATAAGCATCATTACAACCCTCGGGAGTTAGTTGTCTGGGCAGGTGCAGAGGGGGCAAGTGATTTGTCCAAGCTCACACAGCAAGTGTACGGTTCAGACTTCCCTGGCTCAGCCACCTAGTCAGCAAACTTTTTCTGTAAAGGACAAAACAGTCAATAATGTAGGTTTTGTGGGCCATATAGTTTCTCCAACAACTCCCCAACTCTGCCATTGTACCATAACCATAAACAAAATGTCAACAACAAATGAATGAGGCTGTGATCCAATAAACCTTAATTTAGAAAAACCGATCACAGGCTCTTGGGCTGTTAATCTGCTAACCCCAATCTCATGTAGCAGTTAGAGAGACAGGGATTCAACATCTAAGATGATCATATTTCCCTGTGTCTGTGAAATGGGAGGAATTGATGGTGTGAAAATCACTGTCAAATACTGAGTCAGGGCAGGCCCCTGCTGACCATTCAATAAATGTAAGTGCCTTCAGCCTGGCTCCCCAGCCCAGGTTCACCTGTCCACCTGGGGTTACCCTCATGCCCCATGGTGCTTTGCTGCAGTGCAGTCACATGTCCTCACCATCCAACGAGGGCAGCCTGATTCTTCCAAAGCCCCCAGGACCCTCAGAGCCCCTCAGAAGTGCATCTACGTCTCCTCCTGGAACATTCCCTGTCCTCCCCGAGCTCTACTTATAGTTCACAGCACCCCTTGCAAAGAGCTGCCATATGGGGCACACCTTCTGCATGCCCAGCGTGTGGCCAACACTTCACATGTTTCATCTCTATCTCTTCTCAGCATGGGAGTTCGATTATGATCCCTGTACTGACACATTCAAGCCTTTAAGCACAACCGAACTCCTGCCTCCCCTCCGAGTCTGAGAAAGCCTTCAGGACGAGGATCTTAGAGCCTCAGAGCTGCTCAATGTCAGTGCATCCTGGGGCATGATTTGTCCCACTGACTTCAAGTATCAAAGAGAAAACAGAGGCCCAGATTGAGGAAAAGCAAGTCCTGGTCACACAGTGAGTAGGTTCTCTAGAACCTGGGCCCCGCTAGGGATACTTCCTCTCATTCCCAGAACACACACAGCAGACACTTGGAAATGCTAAGAGGGAAGATGACTGGAAGGACTGTCCCGAGTTCACTTTCATGCCTAATACAGGGTGCTCATAAAGTTCGTTGTGATTTTAAATAGTTGTATATACTGGGTATCCATAAGTTAAATAGACAACCATTCAGGCTTGTTCAGCTTCCCCTAAGACTCTGTGCCTTAGAGGAAACTGAACAGGCCTTGTCATACAACACACACCTAAGTTGAAGGCTTCCTCCATTAACTTTCTGTTTAGAGAGCGACATCACCCACTGAGCCTCAGTTTCTTCATCTCTAAAATGGAGATAAGAACCCCAGCCTCAGGGAATAGCTAGCTGGTGAGGGGTAAGTGAGATAGTACATGTGGAGTTTTTAGCACCCTGCCTGCTGCAGGCAACACTCTGATAAAGTTGTCTTTGTTGCTGCCTTGACTGGCTGGGAGATGCAGTCATAGCCTTCTGGGGCAGGCCTGCCTTCCTGGGCAGCAAGGCCAGCAGCCACAAAAGGGCAGCCTTAGGCCAGTGGGGCCTGCTCTGGGAGTCAGAGCACAGGCTCTGCAGGCACAGTCAGGGAAGATCAGGGCTGGGGCCCCCTCTCTGAGCCTCAGCTTTCCCCTCTATGCAGTGGGTGTGCGGGAGATACAGTGCTCTTCCCTTCCCAGGTCCAGGCAGGGTGAGCGGCTCATCTAAGGATACACGGGGGAGGCAGTGCCGAGCTGTGTTCACGCTTCTGACCCCTCTGCCTCACTGGACTCCCTCATCACCCCCTTTTCCCTTTCTCACAAAACCCAAAGGCCTGGAGAGCAGCAGGGAGAGGGGGCTTCTGAAAGCGGAGAAGCAGGAAGTTGGACAGCCTGGCAGATAGGTTAGCAGAGACCTACTTGCTGCTCCCTTGCTTGCCTGGAGCCACCTTAGGTTGTTCAGGGCCATCAGGGGGACCATAACCTCAGCAGGGCCTCTAGAGCGGCAGGCCTGATGCTCGAGGCCTCACGCCGGGCTTATGGCCGCCTGCTGTCTCTTATCCCAGGCCACAAGAACCCCATAAATTCTCCTTTAAAGCTAAGCTAGGTTTACAGGGACTTGGGCCAGTAAAACTTGAGCCAGCTCCCCTTAGGACGGTGCCGCAAAGAAACCCAAGTGAGGCCATAGCCCCGCCCCAGCCCAGGGCCAGGAGGTGAGCAGCCTATGGCTGGTCACACACATAGATACAGGTACAGGTGTGTAAGCAAATGCACCAAGGGGCCAATTTTCCCTCGGACTCTGTTACTGCTATCAAATTAGCACATATTTATTATAGAAAAACATTAGAAAATGAACCCAGGCAACAAATGGAAAATTGGCATCACCTATAAGGCATGGGCCAGAGAGAGCCACAGCAGACACTGAAAGAACCAGCCACTGTGTTTTCCTATGAATCTGTATGTCTGACAAAATCCCAGGATAATATGCATATTTCCTTATACTCTGCGTTTTCTATTTAGTAACATATCACGAAGACCGAAGTTGACAGAGTTGCCTGTTACATGCCGGACAGCAATAGGCTCTTTCCCTGCCAGTACTGCAAACCCCACTTGCCATAGCAAAGAAGGTACTTGCCCATAGTCACGCAGCAGGTGGCAGGGTCCAGATGCGAGGCCAGCTCCACCAGATTTGGAAGGCACTGCTGACCCAGATGGTGTTCCACACCATGGAGGGATATAGGGCTTCCCCAGTGTATTAGTCAGCTTCAGCTGCTATAACAAAACACCACAGCCTGGGTGGCTTAAACAACTGACATTTATTTTCTCCCAGTTCTGGAGCCTAGAAGTCCAAAATCAAAGTGCCAGTCAATTTGGTTTTTGGTGAGCGTTCTCTTTCCGGCTGGCAGACAGTGGCCTTCTCACTCTGTCTTCACATGGCAGTGCACACAAGTGCACTCTCTGGTGTATCTTCTTATAAGGCCATCAGTCTGTAGGAGCATGACCTCACCCTTATGACCACATTTAACTTTAACTATGTCTATAGAGGTCACATCTCCACATACGGCCACACTGGGGTTAGAGCTCCAACATATGAATCTCGTGAGGACATAAATATTTAGTCCATAATGCACAGCATCTATTCCCTCTTTTCCCCTCCCTAGTAGGATCCTGAATTTCTTGTTATCCATCTGTGGAGCTTGAGAAGAAGAGACAGTACAGCACAGCAGGTAAGAGTGTAGATTCTAGGACCAGAATGACTGGGTTTGGATCCTGGTTTTGCCATTTACTATCTCTGTGACTGTTTAAACCAAATGACTTAGCTTCTTAGTGCCAGTGTATGAGGTTGAAATGGTATATATCAGTACCTAGGACAGCACCTGGCACACAGTAGGCCTACGTGAAGTGTCTGCCATCATTGTTGTTATTAGTCTTACTCCAGGGTAGGCTGTGAGGGGTGATGGTGATGAGGTGCCACGGTGATTGGCTCAGACATCAGCCTGTAGGGCAAGTTGGTTTCATGAGACAGAATCCTGGTCTTTCTGCCTGATGACAGAGTTTTCTCTGCTCCTCTACATGTGAATGAGAAAGCATGTGGCCCTGCGAACTAGGAGAAACCATCTTATTATTACAAGGGAAGTTAGCTGGAGACCAGTGTCAATAAAGTGAGCCATCTCAACCAAAGGAACAGCAGAGAAACTTAAGTCACAGCACTGGAGCCACCAAGAACCTCTTGTGTGAACAGCAGAGTTCCTGTAGTGTTTTAAGCCTGTCATGGACGGGTTTTCTGTTACAATCCAAAACAACTTTATTACTACAATATTCTTCTACAAAACAATTTTTATCCACGCTGACTATCTTTGTCTTTAGTTTGAATATTTAGTCCATTTATACCATTTACATTTAATTAATTACCATATATCTGGGTTTGTTTTTTGTCCCACCTCTTCTATGTTTTTTCTCCCCCTTCTTTCAAATTAATTCAGTATTATAAAAATCGTTCCATTTCTTTTTCTATTAGAGTTAGATAAACATTCTTCTATATTAGTGGTTATCCTTGACTTACTGAAGTCTAACCTATATTACTACAGCCACATGTCACTTAACAAGGACACATTCTGAGAAATGCTTCTTTAGGTAATTCTGTTGTTGTCCAAACATCATAGAATACATGTAAACAAACCTAGATGGTAGGGCCTACTACATACCTGGGCTACACGATATAGCTTATTGCTTCTAGGGTACAAACCTGTATAGCACATTACTGGCCTGAATATTGTAGGCAGTTACAACACAATGATAAGATTTGTATATCTAACCATATCTAAACATACCCAAGGTACAGTTAAAATATGGTACAAATTATAATCTCATGGGGCCACCATCATATGCACAGTCTGTTGCTGTCTACAACATTGTCGTGCAGCCCATGACTGTACTTTTACTATTTTCTTAACAGGGAAAGAACCACAGGATTCTTAATTGCATCCATGCCCCTACATGCGTACATGTACATCCACACACACACAAAACTTTGGGTTATTGTTATATATTTCAGATATATATATATATATCGTATATTTTAAACCTTATGAGATGTTTTATATAGTCAATATTTTAAAAAATACTTTCCCCTCCTTCTACTTCCATGTGGAGTCATTTTGGTTCTGCATTAAGATTTTTTAAAAACTTGTGAGTTGTTCAGGTGCAGTGGCTCACTCCTGTAAACCTAGCACTCTGGGACCCCAAGGCAGGTGGAATGCTTGAGCTCAGGAGTTTAAGACCAGCCTGAGCAAGAGTGAGACCCCGTCTCTACTAAAAAAATATAAAAACTAGCCAGGTATTATGGTGCACACCTGTAGTCCAAGCTATCTGACAGGCTAAGGCAAGAGGATCACTTGAGCCCAGAAGTTTGAGGTTGCTGTGAGCTATGATGCCTCAGCACTCTAGCCTGGGCAACAGAGACTCTGTCTCAAAAAAAAAAAAAAAATAGTAAGTCTACAAGGAATTCTGTCAACATTTATTTGTCTGAAAATGTTATTTTACCTTTATTTCTGAGTGACATTTTTGTTGGGTATAGAATTTTAGGTTGGCAATTATCTTCTTTTAGTATATTATGTTTTATGCCACTGTCATGTGGATTTCATAATTTCTATTGGAAAGTGATCTGTAAAGTCTTGAAGGTACTACATCCTTCCCCTTAACTATGACTACTTTCAAGATTTTCGTCCTAGTTTGACATGATTCTGATATACCTAGGTGTGATTTTCTTTGTGTTTATTCTGCTTGAGGTTCATAGGGCTTCTTAAGTATGTGGCATGATGTCTTCTGTCAGTTTTAGAAAATTGCTGGCCATTATCACTTCAAACCTTACCTTGCCCATTATCTTTCCCCTATTTTTCTGGGGCAGTAATCTATGTTAGGCCTTTTCCCAGTATTCTACATATCTCTTTTGCTGTTAATATTTCTTTGAATTTCCAATCCTTTCTTAACTTTCATGTGCCAGTCTGGATTTTGTCTACTGAACTATTTTTCCAGGTCACTAATCCTCTCTTTAACTGCATCTAACATCTAGATTTACCTTGAGTTCTTAAATTTAGTTACTGTATTTTTCAGTTTTAAAATTTCCATTTGATTAATTTTAATTGTTTTCAGATCTCTGTTAAAATTTTCTATTTGGTAACCTATTTTCTTGAACATAGTAAACAAAGCTATTTTAAATCCTATTTCTGATAACTCCAACATCTAGACTACCTGTAAATCTGTTTTTATGTTTTTCCCCCTTGGTTCTGTTTCCTGGTATCCCTGTTTATTTCTGGCAGAATGCCCAATACTGTATACGAAATTTGTAAAGGCTCTGGATTATGTTATCTTCATTCATGGAGAATTTTATTTTGCTTTCTAAAGGCAGTTAAAAGAAGGAAAGATCATCTTTATCCAGTCTGGGACTTAGCTGTTTTAAAGCCTGGGTTTAATCTTTATAAAAGTTTCTCTAATTCTGGTTTGTCCTTTCTCCTAGGACGCTGCCCCTCAGGGGCCCCAACTGAAAGCTTGGGATGCCAGGTTCCCTGACCTTTAATAGTTGTATTCCTAGAACTTAAAGCTTTAAAAAACTCTGCCTAACTTCTCAACCTTTTAAACTGTCACTGTTTGTTTTTGTACCCCTTAGCCTGTGTTACTCATGAATCTTAGAAAGAAAAGCAATACTGAATGTTATGCTCATTTTTCAGCACTTCCTATCTTCTAGGAGCTTGGCCTCTCAGTATCTACCTGTCTTGGTAGCCCTAAACCCTACTTTTTGTCTGTCTCTAGCACAGTAAGCTTGCAGAAAACACTGTTGAGCTCCCTGACTCAAGCACAATGTCCTACTTACCTTAGTGCATTTCTCTTCTCTCCAATATGTTGGTCCCTCAAGTCCTAGCTGTCTTGTTAGTTCTTTGATGTCTTTCAACAAATAGGTTTTATATTTTACTCAGTGTAAAGGTCAGTCTGATACAAGCTGATTTGCTATAGTCAGATGCAAAAATCCCCTTCTAAAAATAATTTTAATGACTGCATAGTATTCCATTTTATGGTTGTATATACTTTATTTAATCTATCCTTCATAGTCAAGATGAAGATCATTTAGAAAAACAAAAAACTCAAAATAAGCAAGTAATAATGTCCTTATAGACCTAACTTCATGTCCACCCATATTTACAGCCTTAGGATTCCTAGACATGGGGCCAGTGAATCAAAGGACGTGCAAAATTGTAAGTATTTTGCTACCTGCTGTCTAAACTCCCTAAAAAGTATATCAATTTATACCATCAGTGTAGGAAACCCATTTCCTTGTACTCAGAATACCACTCTGGGTATTCTTATTTAAAAAAAACAATACACACTTCTTTTAATATAACAGCTCAGGATCATTTATCATAGAAAAGATAGGAGATAAACTATATATCCAATAATAGAAGAATGACTGAGTAAACTATAATAAAGTTACTCGGCAGAAATTTATGTAGCCATTAAACACATGATGTAACATATGTAGTCCAAAAACTTCACTTAAAAATGTAGAGTTGTGTTATTACGCAGCTAATTAAAAATGGTATTTTTGGTGGTTTTTCCATTTAATGTGTGGAGAAAATGTTCTCATTGACTAAAAATGTAAGAAACAGCCCACTTATCACAAAGTACACACCAGGCAAGGAACTGAGAAAAGGATGAGTCAGTCACTTCTTAAACCCATCCATTCCCCCACAACCTCCACAGAAAAGAACTCTCACTGCCCCATCTGTGAAAACGCTTGACAAAGGACAGGAGCAATTGCTAATAGCCAACCATGTTTAATATGAATTTGCCTTATAACATGTCTTCTTATCATAGGTTTTACTGAGTTTATTAAAGTTTTCACCAGCAAGGAAAATATAAGAACTATAATAAATGAAAAGAGGAGGATTCAAAATTTCATATACATAAAAATAACATGAAGATATTTATTGGACCAGATAAGGAAAAAAGGAGTAACTTGAAGAGTAAAAGGACGAAAAATCAATGCATCAAATACTAACAACTCATTCATTTAACATATATATATTGAGAATTCTTACTATGTGCCAGGACTAGGCACCAGAAATATGTTCTAAGCACCAGAAATTCAGTAATGAAAGAGAAAGGAAAATCTCTATTCATCTAGTGTTTGCATTCTTATTAGAAGACAATTTCAGAAGTAAACAAAGAAGCTAGAAATTGAAGAGAGATGGGGCCAGTCAGGGAAGGACTCTCTGAGGGGATGAGAGTTGAGCAGAGGCCTAAATGAAGGGAGGCAGGAAGTCATGTGGATGCTGGGGGGTGGGGTGGGGGAGAGCATCCCAGGCAAAGGGAATAGCAAGTGCAAAAGAACTTGAACTTGGAGTGTTCTTTAGGGTGGGAACACAGAGGTCAGGTGTGGCTGGGGCCCAGCAAGCAAGGGTGAGAGAGGTTAACAGTGAGTCCACACAGGAAGCTGGACCTGCTCTGCAGGGGTTGTGGGGGTTGTGGTGAGGATACTGGGTTTTAACCTGGTGTGGCAGGAAGCCACTGTAGGGTAAGAATGGGGACTGACCAGACCTGACAGATGGTGTGCAATGATGTCTGAGTTTTTGGGTTGAAAAAGACTTTAGAAGCAAAAGAACAGATGCAGGGAAAGCAGTAGCTTTAGGATTAGGAGTGTTTTTAATACAAGGCTGGGCACCATTACAGGCTCACGCCTGTAATCCCAGCACTCTAGGAGGCTGAGGTGGGAGGACTGCTTGAGCTTAGGCGTTCAAGACCAGCCTCAGCAAGAGTGAGACCCTGTCTCTACAAAAAATAGAAAAATTAGTGGAGCATAGTAGCACACCTGTTGTCTCAGCTACTGTGGAGACTGAAGTAGAATTTCTTGACCCCAGCTGACAGAGTGAGACCTTATCTCAAAGAAAAACAAAACAAAATAAAACTAAACAAAAACACCCCCAAATTTCTATACTCCTCTTTTGGGGTTGAAGAAACTGTTCTGCTTCCTGATTGTAATGGTGGTAACATGATTCTATGCATTAGATTTCACAGAACTATTCATATACACCTACACACACGCACACACAAGAGTAAATAAATTTACCGTATACACTCGAGGATAAGCCGAGTTTTTTCAAGCACAACATCTGTGCCGAAAAACCCAAACTCGGCTTATACTCGGGTCATACAGGTTATTTGATTCGGTGATTGTGATTTAGCTTGATTACCTGTTAAGCTACAGTTTTCTGCGCTTTATTTAAAGTTTTAAAGTTGTTGTTGCTAGTTTACAGTTTTTCTTTAGCAATAAATATTGAAAAGCATTTAACCTACTGATTCCTCAATTATTGTAATTGTTTTGGG